>JAURVB010012367.1:0-13302 GCA_033002965.1 Piper betle
GTTATATATGTATATATAAATAATATATATATATATATATATATATACATATATGGGCTGGTAGGATTTATATAATAGGCCCGAAGGTAACTTGTGGTGGATCTTGTTTTCAAAATCATCCTCGAGGGATCTCATCCTCGAGGGGTTATTAATCCGGAAATCTGTTTGGCTAGATGGCCCAAGTTAAGTGGGATCCGATAAAACGCCACTTAACCCGTCCTACAAATAATAAAATAAATACACAATAGAAGAAAACGTAAAGCAAAGACAAGTCCTAAATGGACCTGGTAGAAGCTTCAAGCGTGTCATCGCGCTTAGGCGGAGAGCTCCTACTCCGTACCTACACATCAAAACTAAATACTAACGCCCGCTAACTAAATGATGCATCAACTCAATGAATATCACACACAACACCATCATCATCCATCATAATGACCAATCAAATAATCATAAAAGTGAATAATCCTAACTCGTCCTATTCATACCAATTTTACTGTGTTTTCTAAGTTACGTCGTGATCACTTATCATGCTGAGACTCGATCTACCTCATTAGATCACTTACTATTCATTCACAATTACTCAAATTATACAATCATCCCTTCACTCATAATTAGGCATTACTCATAACGGTTAATCAAATCTAGCATACTGTGCTAACATTTATCATGACAACTACTCAATTTTAGCATGCTATGCTAACAATCATCTCAATTTTAAATGATCAAATTGCAGGTAATTATACCTCATGTTATCGGCAATCGGCGACGGCTAGGGTTTCGTCACGTGTCTCGGAGCTCAAATTTGGTGCTCATCGGTGTCCAAGGCTCAATCGGGTTCGACTGGATGAGCTTTGTAGAAGATTTGGTGAATTTCAGCGAATCTGGTTTTCCAGCTCTGGCGATTTTTTGGCAACTTCAGTGCTTTTCGGTGACAGTTGCCGGCAGTGTTTACTGGCCGGAAAGTGGTCATATTGGGTACCATTGGAACCGGCTCGGCGAGCCCAACACATCTACGACATCGTCGTTGCCAACGAGGTGGCGGCTCACCAGGAAATGCCTAAAACAAGGGCGGTGGCGATGGGTGACTAGATCCAGCCGGGTTGGGAGGCGATGGGCTCTGCTCCGGTCGGGGAGGGTTGTGGGTTGGTCGAAGACGTCGAGGCGACAATTGGATCGCAGCGGCGACGGTTGCAAGCGGCACAATCGGCATCGGAAGTGCAACGCGGGCGCAGCACTAGTCGCGGCGGTTCGGCGTCATGGAGGCCAAATGGTGGTCGGGCCTAGTCGGGGCAGAACGGCGACACCGTGGTGGGGCTAGGTAGCGTAGATCGACGGCCAGGTGGCGTCGACGGCGACTGCGTTGACGCTGCACGGAGGCGGCGTCGGGGCAAGGGTTTGGGGAAGAAGTTGTTGGGGGAAAGAAAAGGGCTGGTGGCAAACTTGCAAATATTACTTGACTCGTCTCCAGCTTGAGTTAAGAAGTCGCCATAAATCCTAAAAATTCCATAAAAATTGGAAAATTCCCATAAAATCAAACAAATACTAAAACATCATAATGATATGCTCTAGAACTATCAACCCACCCAAACTGCTCGTAACGCATCCTAACATGGTAAATGGCCTAAAACTAATTTTACGATCCACTATATATAAAAATAAAAAAAATAGATGGCATACTCTCATATATTCTGATAACTCATTCTGTTCTATTGTGTTCATGATGTTATCATCATATACTTGGGCATACATGACCCTCATAGCTCATACACATAACTAGCGTCGACTCAGTACACGTGTTCTGAAACTGACTCGACTCAAAAATAACGATCGAACCGACCGGTTCTAAATATAAAACCCTGACTCGAATTGTGGGTTTTACATACTAACCGTTCTAATTTTTGAATTAAATGAATCAAAAATACTAAAAAACTTATTTACAATACAAAAATGGTCAAAATTTTAATTAATTTAATTGTAGTGACTTGAAATAGATCATAGACTGCTCTATCATAATTAATTTATTGATTTAGCTAAATATTATTTAGACATTTGATATGTAATTATAAAAATCATTTCTACCCCAATATTAATCTAGAAAATTTTAATTGTCAAAGTATTGCTTTGATGAATTAATTTAATTTAGATTATATATTTAATTATTTTATAATTTGTATACTAAATTGCCATAGTTTAGATGGGTAGAATACTAAATTGCCATAATTCAGTAGAATACTTTAATTTTGCGAGCACAAAAGTATTTTAGATAAGTGTAACTTTTAACTAACTTAATATTGTTGGATTTATGATATATAATGTAACACCCTAAATCGGGCTCACTCACAAACCAAACAGGAATATTACATGTCACCCGATTAAGTCGATCAACCCAAACTTAACCCGAATGGATCTACTCTCGGTGTCTAAAAATAAAAGATAAATTTTATCATGCATGTATGAAATACTCGGAACTTATTATGATTCTACTTTAATGTCATGTTAAATGATTGCACTCAAAATCACTTCAATTATGATAAATTATAAAAAATAAATAAATTAATATGGATAGGGTTTCACTCTAAAAGTGTAATAAAGGCCAACTCGTCAAAATTTTATATATATAGATATATATATATATATATATATATATATATATATATATAAACATCACAACATCCACAATTCTTTGTTTCATAACATTCTAAAGTTATGTCAACAAAATTCTGTTCATAAATTGGGTTTTAACTTATCTATTTGTCTTATCTGTTATGTCATTGTCAGTTGTTATATAAATCTGAAAACATTAACATTGTCATTTCACCATAAAACATCACATTATAAACTTCAACATCATAATCAATACACAACAATTGAAATATATCGCCCCGAGTATGTGTGTGCATATAGTAGTTACTGCTCATTCGTCTAGGCTGACTTTTGAGAGTCTTGCTCCTAACTAACTAACTAACTAACTAACTAACTATATATATATATATATATATATATATATATATATATGAGGGCAAGGAAAGCTGTACTGCAGCACAGCCAAGATGGTTGTGCTGCAGTGTTTCAGCCGTTGGATCAAATCCAACGGCTGAAACATGCCCCCCATAAAAAAATTAAAAAAAAAGATTCTAGGGCGCGCGCCGCCGCCGCTGGCCGACGCGTCGCCGCCACACCGACTGATGCGGCGCCACTCCCCCCTGCCCCGCCAGGGGCGGCAATGTAACCGCCGGGCGACGGGCAGAGGATCTAGCCGCCCCGCCGCCGGGCGACACCACCACCACCCCATCCCCCACCTGCCACCCCGCCGCGAGATGCCCCTCCGTCCCTCGTTCCCCTTCCCCCGCCACGCCCCCCTCGGCCCCCGCCGCACCCCCCTCGGCCTCCGCCCGCCAACCCACCGCCCCCCCCCCGGCCGTCGCCTTTGCCGGGCACCCTTTGTGAGATCCCTCAACTTAGTCCCACATCTAATACCTATTGGGAGAAGATCTTGTTTATAAGTGGAAATGGACTATAGATCTTTAACTTGGTTCACCACGTTTAAATAAATGAATTAGGCCCATTACGTTGCACTTTGGGCCGGGTCGTTACAGGTGGTATCAGAGCAACCTGGTTTCGTGTTAGATGGTAGGCTGGAATAGGGACGTTGGCTAGGCTGCTGGTCACGGGCCAGAACGGTCGTGGGTGGGAATGGACTAGAGATCTTTAACTTTCGGGGTACCCATTTTAAAGAAATGACTTAGCCCATTACGTTGCACTTTGGGCTGGGTCATTATAAATGGTATCAGAGCAACCTGGTTTCGTGTTAGATGGTGGGCTGGAATAGGGACATTGGCTAGGCTGTCGGTCACGGGCCAGAACGGTCGTGGGCTGGGGCTAGCAATGAGCCAAGTATAGGCATTTCGGGGACGAAATTTCCTAAGGTGGGTGGATTGTGAGATCCCTCAACTTAGTCCCACATCTAATACCTACTGGGAGAAGATTTTGTTTATAAGTGTGAATGGACTATAGATCTTTAACTTGGGTTAACCATTTTAAAGAAATGACTTAGGCACATTACGTTGCACTTTGGGCTGAGTCGTTCCACCTTTCCCACCCCCTCCGCCGTCGCTGCTGCGGCCGCACCGACAGATCTTTTTTTTTTTTGATCTTCGCCGTTGGATGCTAATCCAACGGCCAAGATCAAACTCGGAGTACAACAATACTTATTCATATATATATATATATATAAAGAAAATATCAATAACGAGTGTTGTTCAAAAATAATTATAATAAATTGACAAATGAGAACTAACTCTCATTTTGAAAAAATCATATATATCTTTTGTTGAACTCGTATAAGGCATCTATTGGAGAGCCACTAGGCCATAGACCTAATAGAATCTTGAGCGGACTAGTCTAATGATGTCTATTTCGACACTTTTCTCATGTTTATTTTCCATCCTTTAGGACTATTAATATATTTTAAGCCCTCAAGTAGGTAGGTGGTGGTGGTGGCTCGACAAAAACAGAGGGAGGGAATGTGTCAAGTGGAAGCAGTGACGTGAAAAACACTAACCGACACATCCGAACAAGTTCATCAGCATAATTTTTATTCTACAGTCAAATGCATAAAATTATAAAAAAATCTGACATACTATTATATATTTTGATAACTCATCTTTATTTCGTGTTACTAATATTATTATCATATATTTGGGTACAACTTCGATTTAGCGTGTGTTGTGAAATTGATTCGAAAAAAATAAGAGTCGAAATAACCAATTCCAAATATAAAACCTTGACTGGGGCTGTGGGTTTTAGGGTTTAGGGTTTTACATGTAAGATGGTAAAATTTAACTATAGATAATTATTTAACTAATGGTAAAATAATAAAAACTTGACTATGAGAAAATTTTATAAACTAGATTAGTTACTTAATTATCGTTTAAAAAAATTAAATGATAAATAATTATTATTAACGCTATCGTACCCGGCCATTTAAACGCCCTGGGCATTTTACACGCCCTATCACGTTCACGTCAGTAATATGTTTTTTTTCTACGTGTTGAGACGCAGTCCCTACCTTTTGCCTTTAAGATAATTTTCTGGTTTTCATCCTACTCGATCGGCCCGCGAATTTTGAAGGAATTTTCATAAATCATGAGCCGGCCATCAACTACATCCTGCCCCCCTTGTCTCTTAGTGAGCTGGATCATCTTCCTCTTCCGGCACCAGACTAGCTACTTCTTCGTATTTTTTCTTACTAGTTATCTTCATGTTTTTTTGGTATCTGCTTCTACATGTCTTCACGTGAAAGCGGTCCCGGCACTCTTCAAGTGAAGGTGGAAGAGAATGATGAGCCTTGAAGACTACACTTGTTCACGTGGTATGACAAATGCCATGGAAGTTAATTCCATCGCTTCTGGCGATACGAACCCAAAAATAATAGTTGGGGGGCAGAGGCAGGCAGCGGTAGTTTTTCCCCTTTTGCAAGACCGTCTTCTTAAGTCCAATTTATGGTGGTCCCAAAGATCTCTTATCTTTTTACGATTAAATTATAGATCATTCGATGTCCTTATTAGTGACTTTTATACATTACCCCATATAAATAATATAGTTAGCCGCCCAAAAAAGATTGGGCAGTTCAGTTTGGCGTCAGGCTTGGCTTTAAACAAATTCGGCCGAAAGGTGAGCATAGTTCTTGTAGCCGATGTGATATCGTCATCCTCGTTGTATACTTCATCCATGTCTATCACTAATTGTTCTTTTCCTTACCCTTATAATAACTATAGTATGACCATCCATTTCTCGGGCTCTATTGAGAGGCTTTTCCCTCATCCTTATTTGTGCATTTCAAGGTTTCAATTCCTCCCCATCCTCCTCCTACGGCCAGATCAAACCGGTAATTTAAACCCGCATTTTTTTCTCAGTGGGCTTTTCGACATGGTAACTTCACGCCTGCTAATGTTAACATACCTTCCAATTGCATATATATAGAAGTACCCCCTCTCTTGCATGACACCTTTCATCGGCATGTTTATTTGCAGCGTTTGAACAGCACTTGATCTCATGAAGAATTTGGCAAGGAAAGGCTCCCGTTGGAAGATGCAGTTTCTTCTCTTCTCATGTGGGTTGAGCGAAAAACTAATAAGATTGGGATTTCAACTTGTCTGTTTTTATGTCTTTTCCTTTCAGTTGTAGTCGAATAAAATTTCTAATAATTAGTGGTAGATGTTACTTGCAGGCTGTCCCTCAATCTGGACTTTTATGGCAAGCCCTTTGACGACGCCAGATCGTAACAGTGCTACAAATTACAAGTTCCCAGCTCCCATAGGCTTGACAAGGTTAACACAGTTAATCACTAGCTGTGTATCCTAATACAAGAATAGGTGCTATCTTTGCCTGAGCTTTTGATCTCCTTTCTCTTCAGTCTCACTCATTTCTATTCTAGTTTTCTTGGCCTTGTAAGACCTTTTCTTGGCCTTGTAAGACCTTCCTCACCTTATTATCTTTTCCTTTCCTCCTCCCGTCTATCCCTCCTGAGCTTCTCCGTCCTAAACATGCTTTAATTAAATTGTCTTTTAATTTTACTGCTCTCTTTCCTCTCTACCAATGCCACTGCTGGACCTTATTGCAGTATTCTCAGTACTCCACTCATTTGGCAGACACTGTGAGCTTGATTTTCATATGTTAAAGAAAACTTGCAAGTGTCTGCTCATGTACATAATTATGGAGGTCGGTGAAGAGGGTGAGGTGGGGAGCCGTTGCTAATATGGTTTTGAAGGATGTTGCTAGGCTACAGCTAGGCAGCAAATATTCTCCGAATGAGCAGCGTGCAGTCACCTCTATGACCACTGCTTGCTTGAGCTTGTACCGAGTGGCCTGCATTATTTATTTTATTGTGCGCCTTTACTATGCTTTAATTAATGAGTTTCCCAGCCGAGTGTGGTGTGTGCGTTTCATTATTGTGCGGAATAAAGTGATGATATTTTTATTAGTTACAGTGTTACACATTAACATTTGCTGCTCTGTCGTCCTTGTAAGTCGAACGTTCTGGTCAACCGCGCGAACTGAGCATATGATGCAATATCCAAATTCCCGCGCTAAAATTATGAACCACACAAGCGCGTTTGAGATATGATATTATGATGCAGCAAAGAGGAGAAAACTAGGTGATGACTTGGACAAGCTTCACCCCTTGTCCTAGGAACCTACACAGAATTGAAGCTAGTAAACGCTAAACCTGCCATCTTGGATGAGCGTAACCACCATCGATCGCAGTTCGAGTGTAGAACATCAAGAACAGATGCTGAGTCATGTGTAATACTTTCTCCGAAGCGGTTCAAATACCAATCGGAAGCGTCCTGAACCTGAACTGATTATAAACTGTTGGTGAACAGAACATTCAGCATCTGCAGTGCCCAGTGCTCATTGCTTGTCTGACATTTACAATGCCAACGACGCTATTCCTCAGATAGCAAGAGGAATATGTATCTGATAGATATTAAATGGACGGGAACTCAATCTTGTTTGTCTCCATTTACTCGGTGAGAACCGAAATGTTAACCGACGTCACCGTGTCTACAAGTCATCAAACAATTACAACCATGTAGAAAAAAGAAAAAGAAAGCAAACAACATAACTTTCATTTTCTAAACATTCTGTTCGAAGCAGCCGTTACTTCAACTTGACTTGTCCAACTTTGGGTTATGGTTTTGTTTAACACAAACACAGGGAAAATCCATAAATAAAATAAATCTGAATGACCAAAATGTACAGCGTAAACACGTTGCATTAAGTACTGTAAATTTGTAATCATGAAACGTGTCATTGATACGGAACATATACATAAAGGATATAATGTTTCAATGGCAGAAGCTAGAGTGAGGATCTCCTGGATTACCAGCAAGCTATTATGGCTGGTCTCACTCTTCACTTCCAAAGAATTTACATATCTGCACAAGTTAGGACACCCCTTATAAACTCGGGGAAACTTCCTAGACCAAGTTCTGGTTAAATCTCCCTAGCATGTAGCTGAAGTTAAAGCATGTAAAACATTGTTTTCCCTTCAGAAATGCTCCCCTTTTTACTTGTGTCTGCATATACTACACATCTTCATTTTCAAATTCAGCTAAACAATAACCCGAGATCTGGCAGATCTACTAGGGCACTTGGTCCGATGGTTTCTACTAAGAAGACAAGCACAACCTTCCAGTAGCTCCAGGTCTTCCAAGGAAATGAATATGGACGCCATCTCCTGATTGTCCAATAGCATTTTTGATGAAAGATACCCAGCTATGGTCCAAGTCAGGTACAAACGAGCTTGTTTACCAATGAATCTACCCGTCCGAGTGTCATAATATTCTGGCCACTTGTCTTATGAAAACCTCTTCTCAGCGACATCCACAGCTTTTCTTGTTGGTTCAGGTTTTCCCATATTTATACAAGCCAATGTGAACTGTGACATTGAGCAAGAGTCAGTCAGGCGAACTAATGTGTCAATAGATTATGAATTTCCTAGCAGTTCCAAGGTTACCTGCCATAGAAGTGTGGGCCACGATCCTCCACTATGATAAGACCAAGGCCTGCAAACCAAAGCAAATCATATCAGCTACAATCTTAAACCATAAATCGTTTGGTTAAGAAATAAGCCCAAAGCAGAATAATTTTCTCATTTATCTTCTTCATGTCCACCCAATAATATTCTCTAAGGTGGAAGGTTAATGCACTAAGTCTGTTGTTTATTGCACGAATCAGATCTCTGGATCCGTCATTCAAGATAATCAATTCCCGTGAACATTTCAAAGCAGAATAGAATAATGCCTGCAAGATTAAATTTTGGATAAGAAAGACTCGCACTCACGCAAATGAAAGCTTCTAACTTAAAAGCATTCCCAGAAGTTTAAACATTTGACATTAAGAACGTCAAACTTACATGTATCTCAAGGGGTGTCCATGAATTCCCATTCTCCGGTCTATCATACAAGAGCCATCAGAGACCAAAAGTGTCGGAAACATATCAAAACCATCACTTAAACATTAATTTAAAATCAACTTGATGCCAGTTTGAATATCTACTCTCTCCTGTAATGTATAGTCTCCTGTGATCTTGCCATAAGCTCTCAACAAAATGATCCACCACAGACCTATAATGAGTTAATTATGTAAATCAATATCTTTGTGCAACATGAATCGAAGGCATTGTTATTAAAGAACTAATAATTTACACTATTAATCAGATAACCAGGCCAAAAGCATAAGTGTAGAACAAAGAATAGAATTACTCTTGTACACTCACCAGAGTCAACAGGTGCAACACGACCAATTGCTGATTCCCCAAAATCTGGGTCCAAGAGCCTCTTCAAAAGCTTCTCTGTTTCCATAAACCATCACTTCAAATGAATGATTCACACAGATTGTTTTAAAAAACAAAAAAGCTTATCTATGTGTACCAAAGTATTGCCAGCTTAAAAAGAAATGACAGGTAGCATGCCAAGCAAATAGTACTGCCATTTTGTCGGAACTATCAGTTACAAGTATATTGGCAGAAACCTGGGATTGAAATCATC
Organism: Piper betle; assembly: GCA_033002965.1. Classification (NCBI taxonomy): domain Eukaryota; kingdom Viridiplantae; phylum Streptophyta; class Magnoliopsida; order Piperales; family Piperaceae; genus Piper; species Piper betle. The sequence goes on from JAURVB010012367.1 coordinate 9,555, forward strand.
ACCAATCCATAAAGAACAATATTTGTCAATCAGCGCTTCCCAAGCCGTCACTGATGCCTTCGCACACGAAGTGTGAAGGAGAATGGCTAAAAACACTAGCCATTACTGGATTTAGGGACAAATCTTTAAATCACGAGCTGAATCCTCCACTCTAAAATTGCCTAAATCGATCATGCCGATTGTTGTCAACTGCAACAACTAGTTCATTGAAGTGTGAACATGGAACACCTCATCCCTAGTATTGGGTTTATTAACCATAGAGATAAGCTGTAAATCATGATAAATTTCAACATCACGCGTAGTTGCAAAAAATCGTCTGCCGATTTAACTCGGCTCGGTAAAAACCGGGTCAAAATTAGGTTGGATTATTTAGCCTAAAAATAGGACCAAAAACCACCCTATTCTTGCCTATTCGAGCCAACTCGGGTAAGAATTTGCCGATTCACGCTAGAGGAGGGAGACGGGGCGGGGGTCGACTGACGCCAAGGGTGTGTGTATGGGAGGAGGGGAACGGGGCACTGGCGGGGGCAATCAGGCGGCGGGGGAGACATGGGGAAGAGATCTGGTAGGGGGACTGAGCGGTGGGCAAGAGGGGCAGGGGGATTGGATGGTGACGGTTGTGAAGGCGGCTGTGTTAAAAAGGGGTAGTTTAGATAATAAAAATTAACTTGCTCTTTATTAGAATTAATAATAATAAAATAGATTCTAAAAATATAAAATAAAATAAAATACAAAAAATAATAGTATAATGATGTGTTCTAAAATGATGCAGGGATAAGGAAAAGGAAATCAATAAATGATTTTGACTAATTTAAGTGAATTGATTCTTGTCCAATTTTTGATAAATTGGTCTAATTCAATGATTGTCTTTTAATCCGATTTAACGTACAATTCAACTTTTCCAACTATCACATCACACGACAAAGATGCCCGCCAAACCTTTCAACTGCAAGTAAGCAAGGAAAGCTTGTCAGCTCTAGTTTGTTAAAACTCATCCAAATAGGTCTCACTCACATAAGAAGGTGAAAAGAAACAAATTATTTCATATATGTCATTTTGTGGGGCTCTTTCGTTCTGTATATATTTAATTATTTATATAAGTTTAATAAGATACAAACAACATACATTGCAAATTTTAAATTGAAAGAAACAATAAAAGGATCCATGATAAAACTGAAGTTTTAAATTGAAGTGGGGAGGCGGAGGGGGTGGTGGAAACAGGTGAGGATCCGGGAACATGGATTCACGGGGAAACCGGAAACGTAGAATCAAATCCTATTCAGTCCAATCCAATCTAATCGAATTTAATCTAAGTTGAAGTATAATCAGTTGAAGAAAATAATAAGGAAAAAATGAGATAGCTCTGATTTGGATTCAATCAATTCAAAGAGAAGAAATCAAATCAGTGGAAGAAGAAGAGGGGGAAAATGAAAAGGAGAATCAAATCGGGAATGAATGGATTGGTGGAGAAGAAATAGTGGGTTGCCTGTAGGGGTGCTAATTGAGCGAGCGAGTCGAGCTCAACATGTGTTCGAACTCGGCTTGAATAGTTCGAAACTCGTTTAAACTCGACTCGAGATCGAACGAGTTTTAGACATACATGCTCGAGTTCGACTTGAATATCTTTTATGTGTTCGAGCTCGAATATACTTAAACTGCTTTCGAACTCGACTCGAGATCAAACGAGTTTCAGACATACATGCTCGAGTTCGACCAGCTCGCCAGCTAGCTCGTTCGAACCCACAACTTTGAAGTCATCAAGGTGAATACTTACCATCTCAACTATCTTGCTTCTTTGTTATTATATTGCATATATATATATATATATATATATATAATATAATATAATATAAAGACTATATTATTATATTATTTTATCGAGTCGAGTTCGAGTTATAACCGAGTTGAGTCGAGTCGAACATGACCTTGCTCAAGCTCGGTTCGTAATATTCGAGTTCGAGTCGAGCATTTAAATGTCGAGTTTCGAGTCAAGCCGAGGCGAACGCTAAATATTCACGAACTGGCTCGCTCAATTAGCAACCCTAGTTACTTGCTTTGAATTTGACGTTCCAAAGTAATAAGAATATAATATAATACAAAATGGATCTAAGTGTTGGAAAAGTCCAAAAAGCCCACGGGGAATTCTCCCGGTTTTCGTAGCGTGCCGGCTGTTGTCCGATTGGGGACAAAACTCCTTCGAAAAAGTGTCCATTGCTGTACCCCATATGCCACATACAGATGATTGTCGATTGGCACGAGCAAAACGCTTCAAATGACGGGGCAGACAATTTTCACACACCTCTTACATCATCGTTCCGAACACATGACCACCGATGCATAACTCGGCCGGGGCTGTGGGGCAACGGCGGCGTGGAACGGGGTGGCGAGGGAGAGGGCGAGCGGCAAGGGAAGCGAGGGCGAGCGGCGAGGTGGGGCAGGGGCAAGCTGCGAGGGCAGGGCCGGGTGACAAGGCAGGGCGGGGCGACCTACGAGGGCAGCTTCGAGGTGGCGAGGCGGGGCGGAAGGCGAGGAGGTGGAGGGGGCCGACGGGGCAATAGGGCGGCGACGAGGCGGGACAAGGGGCGAGGGGGGGCGACTAGGCGACAGGGTAGTGAGGGTGGCGGGGGCGGCGCGGCGGCGGAGAATGAGGGATGAAATATAAGTGGCATTCTCGTAATTAAAAGTTTACTCAAGTCCGACCAGAGCGAAAAATAATAACTAATTCCAAATAATTGTAAAAAAATATGAAAAAATATCATAAAATATAATACACATTATAACATAAAAATTACATTAAAATGATATATTCTATACTAACAACCCATTAATTGATTAAGTTAAAATTTTTTGTACATGACCGATTTAGGCTGATTCACCCGAACCAATTCCTATCCAATTTAGACAGATTCCGATTCCAATTCTGATTTTTGCAACCATACACATGACTCATTACCTGATCATATCTGATCTCTTAAATAAAAAATAAACAACCTTTTTACCCGAGGCATATAAATGTAAATTCCTGGCTTTATCCGCCATGCCAGGAGCTCTAATTAAAAGTAGCAACGTGGATTTGCCATAATATGTAAGGTAACCGTAACAGCTATCTAAGCCTCAATCTTTGTCGATTGATTCGCTCACTCTTTCTATTTTTAGGCCAGGGGCCCACAGACTGTGTATACAGTATACCCATTAGACCTACCCATAAATATGGGATTAATATCCTAAATCCTAAATCTTAAACTCTAAAATCCATATAAGATTCAAATCTTTTAAGTTTAAGTCTTAATTAATATCCGTTTCATATTAGGTATAGGTTCGGGCCTTAAAGGACCCAACCCTATAAGGTCCCGAATTAGAAAATAAGCTAATTTTGGTTTTCAATTTTAATTTGTTGTTATATGTTTTAGTATACATACAAAATATCTTCTAAATTATATTGTATTTTATTATAAATAAAAAAATATCATAAAATATATAATATTTTGCATATTTTTATGTAAATGTAATTATTATATTTATTATTAGTTCGGATCTAGGTGTAACACCCCGTTTCGGCTCACCCGTGAACCGACCCGGAAATGTCACCAGCGACCGAACCGTTCGTTAATCTACTGAGTTCGGTTAAGCCGACCCGGATCTGCCCTCGGTGTCTCAAGATGGAGATGCAAACATGAAATGTATGGATGGCATGCGTGGGTTCTAACGTAGTCCTACATGCATGCTATGATGTGCAAGCAAAAACAAG
>JAURVB010012368.1:0-51971 GCA_033002965.1 Piper betle
ATATATATTAGTCATATAGCTGTATGTGCATTTACTACTCAAATAAAATTATACTTATGTATAATTTTATCTCCTCGTTCAGATTAGGATCATTGGTCGACCTGGCTAGCCTGAGCTCCAGATTCGACCACCATGCACCGAGTGTGCAACCGGGGTTAAGGAATTGACCGAGTCTGACACGGGCTATGCGCTTCATAATCATATAATCGACATGATGGACTGACCCATCACCCAATCAATTGGACATGGCGGATTGGACTCGCCAACCAATTACGGCCATGGTGGATTGGACCCACCAGCTGATAGCAGATCACCTCTGGCAGATTGGCCCTGCCGGCTGGTGATGGGCATGATGGACTCGGCCCATCAGCTTGATCGATTGGACATGGCGGATTGGACTCACTAGCCAATTACTGGGCATGGTCGGTTGGACCCATTAGCTGACAACGAACATGGCGGATTGGACTCGCTAGCCGATAATGGACATGATGGACTGACGCATCAGCCAATAAATTGGTTATGGCGGATTGGACTCCGCCAGCTAATTATGGACATGGTGGATTGGACCAACCAGCCGATAACGGACATGGCAGATTGGACTTGCCAGCCAGTAATGGACATGGTGGACTAAGCCATAAGCCAATAAATTGAACATGGCGGATTGGACTCGCCAGCCAATTACGGACATGGTGGATTGAACCCACCAGCCGATAACGGACATGGCGGATTGGACTCTCCAGCCGGTAATGGACATGGTGGACTGACCCATCAGCCAATAGATGGACATGGTGGACTAACCCATTAGCCAACTAATGGATAAGGTGCATTGGACTCACCAGCCTATAATGCACATGGCGGATTGGACTCGCCAGCCGGGAATGTACATGATGGACTGACCCATCAGCCAACTAATGGACATGGTGGACTGAACCATCAGCTAATAAATGGTCATGTTGGAATGGCCACAAGTGCCAATATTATAGATAATGATAGGGAGTTTATGGACTTGTTTTATTTAATTATACGGCTTAGTGGTTAATCACTAATGCTGAATTGACTCCGCAGGTTAGCAGCTGGACCTAAAGACAAAGAGACAACAGGGTGGTTCTTCTACCAACGCAGGTGGTGAACGTTTAATAAACGAACTTCTCTTTTTACTTTTCTTGTGTTATAAATGTGGCTATGGGGAATGGTCTAAGACTGTGGGATAATTACTTCATGCATTGTCATTTGAAAATAAGTTTTTTGAGTTAGAAATGCTAGACTTATTTGTCTTCATATTATTCATGTAACCTTTTAAGTAACACCCAGTCCTGTTAGGACTGGTTGTTATAGGGTTGGTTTTGTTAAATTTTTGAGTAACACCTGGCCAGCAAGGCCACAATATCGTGAAAAATGGCTGGTCGTTGCACGGTCAAACTAAAGTCTCTGTCTGCGTCACTCCCAAGCTTGGGTGAAGTTGTCTCATCCAAACTGGTCTGCCTTCGGCTACCTGCACTCTAACTCATAAATAGTACCATGAAGGTACCTCTTATTCTGGGTATAAAGGCTAAATCCTATGTCTCAAGGTAAGAACCTCATCATGTTGGTGAAGCACAACGAAAACAATGTTTCCCTAATGGACGCTACCGCACTAAACCCATCATCTATGCCCAAAATTCTAATACGAATTGAACAATCTAACCAGTGTGGCCATCTCATATGGAAGTCACATTGCTCTATTCTCGAACTCTGTCCATATAAATCCCTAATAGACTCGCTAACATTGTTTGATGATCCCTATAAGACTATCACTAACACTATCTTGCAATACACATCTAACCCATGGATGGCAATGATATGCAAGACGGATAGTGAAGTCAATCCTGATCATCTCTTCAAAATTATCTCTGTGTACCTAACTTTCCTCTGTCTGATTGAAGTTGTCTTTGCTATATCTTGTCCACAATCTCTGACCCAACTATGCTATGAATGTTGTGACATGTGGTCTTGGTTCAAAGCTAAGAACATCCTCATGTAGTTGTCCTTTTGTAGGGTGAGCTAACTACTTAGCTTGACTTTCGCTATAATTGCTCACTTAGATGGCAGTTGTGCATAACAGATGGTTATGGATCACAAACCGTAGTAGTGAGCATTCAGTCGGCGGTAGTGCATCATGGTCAATGGTTGGGCAACTCGAATTGTGGTTGTGCATCACGGGCGGCAGTTGAGCTAGAAAGATGGTGATTGTGCAACTCAGATAGTGGCTTTGCTACTTAGACAGTAGTTGTGCTATCCTACTACTCAAGCCTGATCCTGATCATGTACATCGTGAACCTATTACTGTTTCTAGCATACTTATCTCCATGTGTCTATCTCCCTAGAGGTAGCTACTATTAACTCAGGTTAGGTTATACAACCATGTGTGTCTGATCCGGAGGGGGTCTGGATCATAGTGGTTCCACATACAATGGTGATCTAATGCTAAGCCTACACTTATCTCCTGCTCTCATAAACACTGACTGCCTCTCACAAGAAATCATTGATCTAGCCCTAGCAGATCGAATGATATCTAGAAAACCGTGTAAATCCATGGTCAAAGGTAATCTCGCTGATTCTCGATGTGTTCCTGCTTCTGTTTGTTGAAGAGTGGCCAACAATATTGTTGGAATAGACATACACTAATGGAAGAGGGGGAAGGTGGTGAAGTATCCATGAGACTCTAGATACACCTCAATACTTATCCTCATCCACTATTATCTCTTGTAAGTGGTCAATCTCAAGTCATCTGTCGAAACTCTCATTTGTGCTCTAAATACCCCTGGCCGCTATTTATCTTAACTTCAGTTAACTGAATACATGGACCCTCTAAGTAGTCAAAATATTTGGCATAGTAAAGGGAAGGACGAGTCTCCAAACTTATCATGGTATGAGATCCATGTTGGCATCTACTAAAATCATAATCTCATTTCTCATATCTTATATAACCATTAACATTGAAACATGCACAGTTCAGATCTGACGCATCATACAATCTAAAATCTTAAGAAAATACCTTCCGGCTTGGTTAACGATAGCTCCACACACTTAACCTAAAACAAAAGCCTTCCATTACATGGCTCTCATACCAACTTGCAACACCCTGATTTCGGTTCACCTAAGAACCAAATCTGAAATGTTGTGATCAAGTCGATTCATGTTTAAACCTGTCAGTTGGTACGACTCGATCGATGAAATAGATCGATACAACCCTCTTAGAGTCATGAGAATGGAAGAGATTATTAAATAGGCATTAAAACACATCAAATAAAAGTAAAAATAAGAATAGAAATAAATGCGTTGACCTTAAGTGTATGTAGTATTTATCTTTCATTCTATCGAAGTTGATTAAGGATTTGCAATACCTACATATGTTAAATGCACTGTTCAGGTCCCTAACGAACGTTACAGGTCAGAAACTTCAAGATTACTTCCCACTAAGTGGTAAGCTAACATACTTAAGCAAGTGTCAGCTCGCATGTGCGGCTCATAATCATATTCATACATGCAAAGCTTACGCCCTCACACCTTTTATATCACCTACCATGGCACTCGAGTGGCATAAGGAACAGTTAAGTTCATGCCACAAATTCCAAAAATGTGCTGCATTACGCAGTACACTCATACACCGCACTACCTCATGGTTTGAAGGAGTACCAGTGCGGTTCATATATATCTCCATACTACTCATTCTCTTATTCATGAAATCTGTAAAAATGCGCGTACTTATAGAATAGGCTTAGGGAAGAGGCTTGTATCATACATTTTTTGAGCTTTAGTTCGAAAACCAACAAGGGGTCTCATCCTTGTAGTTCTATTAAACATATGTAGAAAACACGACTAAATTGCCCGACATCAAATGGATCCGATAAAACACCGCTAATGTCGTCCTACGTAAAAACATGATTAAACTTGAAACACAATGAGTCAAGCTGAATGAGAGAGTCCTAAGGACATGTGGTCAAAGCCCCAAGCGTATCTGCACATCTACGGCAAGCTTGGACTCCAAAACCTACATCGAAACCCACTATTAAAGGTTAAATTTACCGAAAACGGTTTGAAAATAAGCTAAATCGGGCAAACCGAGTTAAACCAGACCAAACCGAATTAAACCAACTCGGTATGGGTTAACTGTTGGTCTGGGTCAGCTAGGCTGGTGGACATGGACACAGGTTCGGACTGGCAAACTCGGGCAAGATCACGTGGACATGAGCACCGGCTAGCAGATTCAGTCGTGGGCAGGCAGACCCCAAACCGAACAAACAGGCAAATGGGCCAGAAGAGGGCGGCGGTGCCCTATGCCAAAGAACGCCAATGGCGGTACGACTAGGGTTGCCACTAGTTGGGATCAACTCAGGGGAGTATGAGGAATGTGATGGGGATGATGACTGGTGGAGTCTTGTTGTTGGTTGGCCAAAAAATGCCCTTAAAGGGGCGGCATCGCCGCCATGTGTGGCGATGTCGCAAGCTGTCGGTGTCGGTCTCAAATGGAAGATCTCGACAACAAGGAGTTGTCTAGGTGGTTGGATCGGCCAAAGGTGGCAGTAATGAAAATTGGCCCAAACGGCACTAGAAATCAACCCAAACGGCGGTGGCGACGGCGGCGGCAAAGACCGAATCCAAAAACTCCGTCACCAGCAGCGATTGCGATGGTGCCGGTGGTCATGAGTCAGTATAAATGGAAAGCCATCTGCGAGGTGGTCATAGGGGTGCCGGTCTGGTGCCTGGGGGCAAGGCAGAGACTCTCTAGTGGCGAGGTGGAGACTTTTGGGTAGCAATCCGAAGTGATGACAGTGCTAAAGGGTGTCGTAAAATTTGAAATCATGAAAGATCATTGAAGATTTGAGAAAATAATACGGTGAAGCTAGAGCAAACGTGAACGACTCAGATTTTTCCACGTGGGATGATCTGAACGTCCAACAACTCATGGTCTATTAGGACCCAGCTATTGGTATATACAATATACATACAGATGGAAAGCTTGGGTCCAAACCGACCAAAGTCGAAACTGACTCAAGTCCTAAAATTGACTCTATTGGTAGGAATTGGTGTAAGAAGGGTAAATGGGCCCCAAAACCCTAAGCACAATCAAGATGGGCCCACAGGGGCACAATCGAGTAATCCAAAATTGCTATGCTACATGCAAATGATATACCCAAAAATCCCAAACAGATGCTAAATGCTACAATGGCCTAGATCTAGGCTTAAAATCCTAGCTAACTAATAAAAATTATATGTATACCTCGTGTATACATTATTTACTCATGTTCTGTGGTATCATATCTAAAAATATTATATCCATGTTGGGCACGCTCAACCTCAATAACATGCTCATATGGTCATCTATGCCCATACTAATATTCTCAGAATTAATCTTGCCCAAGCTTGTTTGAACCGACTCGAAGCTCACCCGAACATCAAAAAACTATAATTAGTTAAAACCCTAACCCAAAAATAGGGTTTTACATCTACGGCGAGCTCGGACTCCGAAACATACTTCAGAACTTTCTACTCAGTAAAATACTAACATCTCTATATAATTCATGCCTGTAGTATGTGCTTATATCATCAATACATCTTAATAAAGAAAATATTGCTAACAAACCTATAACTAAACATGTGACACACAAATCAAGACATAATAATAATAAATAATAAACAAACAAACAAGCAAAGAATGCACTCATAGGGATTTGGATAAATAATAAATACATGAACATAAATAATACTCTAATAATAAAAATAGTAACATAATTATACTATATAAATACACGGGGAAATATGAGTAAATATCAACATATACTCTTTTTAGTACATCTATCAATTAAAAAACAAACAAATAGTTAAGCCTCATTAATCATGAATATTAATAATATCATAATCACACAATATAAGAATACATAATTAAATATAAATGAATAATAACATACACATAACGAACATATATATATATAACACCGACTCACACACACATACGCACACACACAATTTATTACACTTAACAAGACCAATATTCATAAGTAAATATAATGTTAATAATAACAAATAATCATGTAAACATTCATCATATATGATAAACATATAAATAAAAATAAATAAACAATAATGAATAAATAAATAAATAAATAATTAATTAAAGAAAAATCATCCTAACATCCAATCATGCTAAATCATGTGAATAATCATCTATACTAATATACAAGTTATCAAATTACCAAAAATGGTGCAAGAACGGATGAAAACAGTCCAAACATGAGCTGAACCGAACTGAACCATGTTGAACAAGACCGGATTCGGTTGAGTTAACATGGTCCAGGTCAAATAAACTGCTAGGCTGGGTCAACTAGGCTGATGGAAGTAATTAAGTAAGTTGAGCAAGAATCGTTAATCAAATGAAAAGTACCTAGAAAATCTGATAGGGATTGTTGTGTATGATTTTATATGATAATTGCTTTGATGTGTGTGATATAGGATGTGTGAATGCATCATAGCGGGTTTTAGCATTTAGTTTTGATGTATAGGTTTAGAGAAGAAGCTCACTACCTTGGCAAGTAGACAGTATTGGAGCTTCTACTAAGTAGCGTGGTTAGGGTCGCTGCCAGTCGGGATTGGCAGGGGTGTCGTCATTTAGATTAAAACCAGGTAAGCAAACGTGTTGAGTGGCAGATTAATTGTATGCCACTCCACACGGGCCATTTAGTCAGACGAATTTTTAGATTAAAAACACTCGAGGATGAGATCCCCGAGTTTATTTTTGAAAACTCAGATCTAGATCATGATGTCTTTAGGCCTATTATGTTGCAACCCCTACTCAGGCCTATGTACATGTAGTTTTCTCGAGTTTTCAGTGAGATGTGAGAAAAGGGAAAACCAACAACTGAGCTACAAGAGTGGGCATTTGTTAGTCAAAATAGGCTCTAGATTGGTGAGTGGGTCATTCTATTCCTGAGGGATCTTGACAACTACACCTTTGAGTTCTTCAAACCTGGAGAAGTGTGGTGGTTTACAGGTATTGCGATGCAACACATGTCTAGACTTGTTGTTTCAAAGGGTAGTGAAGGTGCATGCCTGAGAATACTAAGCCTTTGTACTCCAGGCTAGGAGTGATACGGAAGATTTAAAGGGTTAAAAGAACAGAAATTGATTTTTCCTTGGTAAGGGATAGTTTTAAAGTTACCAAAGAATGAGATGAGATAGAATGGGATGCTCTTAAGCCGACACCGATGGCTTCGAATTAATGCCCTTATGAGAGATTCTTTGAGAAGAATAAGATTGTTTTACTTCAACAAGCTTGTTATTAGTTATTTCTAGACTAGTAACACTTGTTACTAACGTTTTTCTATTATCTATATAACTGAGATTCTTGAGGACTGATCGCTACAAAGCTTATGCCCTCACATCCTCCATATTACACCTGCCACTGTACTTGAGTGGGAAATGAATGGTTACGTTAGTGCCACAAATTTTGGAAATGTGTTGCGTCACACAATACCCTCATACACCGCACTACATCAAGGTTTGAAGGAGTACTAGTGTGGTCCATACATATCTCAATAAACCGATGTCATTCTACATCTAAAACAAGATTAATCTCGACAAGTAGGGAGTCAAGCAGAGTCCAGGCAAAGGGAGAGTTCTACATCTACGGAAAGCTCCAAGCGCATTGACACATCTATGGAAAGCTCGAAGTCCATAACCTACAACGAAACCCAATGCAAAATAAAATATCAATGTTTCTACATGATGCATGCTTATGGTGTGTACTCATATCATCAATACATCCTAATAAAGAGAACAATGCTAACAAACCTACAACAAAAACACGTATCATGAGAATCAAGACATAATAATATTAAATAATAAATAAGCAAAGAAATGCACTCATAGATAATTAGATAAATAATAAATGTATGAATATAAATAATACTAAAATCATAAAATTATAACATAAAATAATAACAATTAAACTCGACACACAATGAGTCAAGCAGAGAGGGAGAGTCCAACGGACCTATGATCCAAGCTCTGAGCATATCAGCACATCTACAACGAGCTCGAACTCTGAAACGTATATTAGAACCCACTACGAAGTAAAATACTAACATTCTACATAATGCATACTTGTACTGTGCACTCACATCATCAATACAACCTAATAAGAAAAGACTATACTAAATAAACATATTGCTAAACACACAACACATAAATTGAGTCATAAGTAATTAAATAAATAAATACATAACCATTTTATAAATAAATTAATAAACAATTATTTAGTTTTAATTCATCATGAATAATAATAATATCATAGTCATCATTACAGAATATGTAACTAAATACAATTAAATAATAACATACATGCAACGAACAAGTAAATAAACAAATATATATATATAATTTAGTAAACATAAAAAGAATAACATTAATAAGAACATATAATATTAAATATAACAAATAAGCATGTAAATATACAACATATATGATAAACATATAAATAAAAATAAATAAATATATAATAGAATAAATAAATAAATAAAAACATTTACAAGATCAAATTATGCTAAATAATATGATCATGCATATAAACTAATGTAAGGGTTTTTGAATTACTAAAAATGGTGGAAAAACTGTTGAAATTTGGCAGAAATGGTGATCCGAGTCAATGCGTGCAAGTCGACTAAGTTGACCGAGATGAGTCGAGTCGACTCAACTAACTCAATGAACAGGGCCAACAGGTGACACGCAAACACTGGCTTGGGCATGACTACAAATACGAATGGGTGAATAGGGTAAACGTCGCCAGAAAAGGACAACGGTAGCGTGGTTGGGGGCCGCTGCCAATCGGGATTGCTAGGGGGCGTCAAGGCGGAGCTGCCGGTGGTGACGGTCGGCGGAGTTCCGCATGTGGCTGGTCAGAAAATAGCAAGAAATGGGGTGGGAACGACCAAAAAACCATCATGCAAGTGCACATCACCAGTGGTGCTCGCAGCCACAGCAGAGGTCAGTGTTGATCCCAAACCATAGATCTCGGCGAGGGAAAGCTGTCAAGGTGGTTGGCTTTGCTGGAACACACTCTCTGGCACCGGGAAAAGGCCCGAACGGGTGGCGGCGGCGGCTAAGGCTAACAGGAAAGATGTGGTCGCCGGCGGTGACTGCAGCTGCACAGGTGGTGACCGTGTGTAAGGACTGATAGCTGGCCGCAAGTTGGTCACGGCCATACCGATTTGGTGGCCAGGGGTGAGGCGGAGACTAATCAACGGCAAGCTGAAGTGGTGGCAGCATCGAGGTGAAACTCATGCAAAATCATGTGGAAGTCACTAGAAATCAAAGGGTGAAGATAAATCTGAGTGGATGGCTCAAATCTTGCCATATGGCACGATATGGACATCTGACAACTCATGGCCTAGTGGGGCCCACCAATGGGTATAACACTATACATTTGGACGGAAAGCTTGGATAGAGACCGTCGAAAGTCAAAAACTAACACGAGTCCTCAAAGTGACTCTATAGGTAGGAATCGAGGGAAGAAGGCTAACTAGGCCTCAAACCCTAAACTCCTCTGAGCCCACATAGGGCACAAAGCAGTGATCCGAAGTCCCTAAGATGCATGAAAATGAGATACCCTAAAAATTCCAAATAGATAGTAAACGCTGCAATGGCCTAGATCGAGGCCTAAAATCCTAGCTAACTCATATGCATGTTGGGCATACTTAGCCACTTTAACATGCTCATATGGCCACCTAGGCCCATACTCATGATCTGAAAATTGGTCCAGCTGGCTCGAGCTCATTCGAACCGACTCGATACTTACCGGAATAGAGCAAAATTCAATTCTGGTAAAACCCTAACCCAAAAATGGGGTTTTACAACCTCCCCTCCTTATAAAAATTCTATCCTCAGAATTTCTCACATCAACTGTCATTAGAGGACTCGACTAAAGATATCATCTAAGCTGGCAAAAGTAAAGCTATTGAGTTATAAACTGGACGGTAGCTCTCCCTCAAAGGCTAGCTAGATACGGCCCAAACAAACCAGCATGAAGCTAAAACTCTGAACACTGACAAAGCTCGCTAGCACATTAATAATCTGGCTTTATGGACTACATGTGATTGAATCATCTGGCAAAGCATGTCATATATGCTGGAATCATCTTACTGGACTACAAACTATGGAGAAAAACATAAGCTCACCCCTAAGGGTCTACTAGGTAGTGGAGCATGTACCCTAGAGTACTGTAGGGTACTAGTCTGAACTACATTAAGAAAAACTATATCTCTATGAGGTATATAGCCTAACGTCTACCCATGCCTCCCAGATCATCATCAATGCAACAGGTCAACTACATGTACCCTCAGGGCACTCTGCTCTAGATCCTGCGGCTATACTAAGGTGCCCTGCCAATCTTGCTACCATACAGTGGACTCTGGTACCATATAAAGGTATATGCTATGAACTGTATGGCTCACTATCGCCAGTCTAAGTCAAACACTTAGGTGTCCCTATAAGAGAAACTAAACTGCTCACTAGGTCTTAGCTAACTAAGTCCCGAGTTAAACATCTCATTTTGTTCCATAATGGAACAAGGACAATTGCTATATCTCTACTGCATGTTATGGCTCTCAGTAACTATGTATAATACCACTAACTACTGCTGAAGAGGCTCTCTATAATGGAATAAAGGTGAGAACACCTGTACATTTTTAGCATGCCCCAAGGACTATGAAAACATACTCTGCATGGAATTGTGGTGTAACGACCTGCCCGTTCCGAGCCACGAGCTAAGTGTTACTATTTGAAACTAAATGTCTCATAAATTAATTTTCTATTAATTTTCAAGATTTTAAATAACCTTTTGACATAAAGGTTAATATAATAAATGCATGAAATAATCTAAGTCTCATGAACCGAACCAACATTCCACTGCCATGCAAACAATCATGAGAAAAGAATAGTCCAATAATACTGTCCTCCAGCGGTCCCAACTCTACCCATCCTTCCATGCTCATACCTGTGGAGGCAATTTTGTGTTAGTGGTAAAAACACTAAGTTGTATAATTACAAGAAACAATTAATATCTCCCACAACGTCTGATTTATGTCTTTTAGTAATTATGAGCCTATGCTGAGCTCTTAATATGTTGGGAGGGTGGCCACCCATCCAGATACAATCCTATGTATGCGCACAAATGCTATGTGACCTTCGGCCTACAGTTACCGATATTTGCCATTGACACACCCTCTCGGTATCACAAGTGCATAATGAGCCATCTTGAGCCACTGCACCTCGCCACCCCATTTCGGCATGGGGGCAGGTATTTAAACTTCTAGGAGTGCTGCCCCATGTCGGTTGAGTCAATTCATTGACCCCGGTTGCGCTCGGTGCATGGTGGTCGAATATAAACTCATGTCGACCAAGACTCCCACGTAGTAATTTTTTTTAGGGTGATGCCTTGTGTCAGATGGAGCCAATTCTTTGACCCGAGTTGTGTTGGCACATGATGATCGAATGTTGACTCAGGTCGACCACGACTCCCAAGTCGTAATATATAACATTTCAAATAATTATACGAACCTGAAATTGTAATGAAGTACCTGCAACTAGGACACAAGATCTTAATATGGATGTAATTTCTCTAAAGCTAACATGTGCACAAAGTTATCGAGAGGATGTTTCATTTAACAATAGAACTTTTCTTTATATAGAAGAATATGTGTAGAATTCAAAAAGTCACTACATTAAATTTTATAAGTATGTGGAATTCAGAAAGTCATTTGTGTGATAACGTAAAGTCAAAAAGTAATTATTAAGTTAAGCACGAATGGATGTTAAATCCTAAAAATATTATAAATATCATTATACGGATATGCTAAAGGTCTAAATTGATAATTTATAATATTAATTTTTTGCAAGAATTAATTTAATTAAATAATATTTACGGTTCGTTCTAAGATTTACAAAATCATAAATAAAATAACCTAATTATTTTTTCAAAGTTTTACAATCTCTCCAGGTTGGGAATCTTAGTCCTCGAAAATATAATAAGGAGAAAAATCAGGATTTTACAATCTCCTTACCTTGGGAATTTTCGTCCTCCAAAATATAATAGGGTCATGAGGAAGAAAATTGGTGTTTTTTTCCTTGATTTACGCATTGTCCCTGGCATGTATACAAAGTGGGGCAAACTACCCCATGGCACAGTTATCCATACGCACAGGTGTCCCATACCACCCGTACTACCTAGATAACACCTTCTGATTGTAAAGGTGCCCCATATACGCTCATTGGCTTAAGCGTCATGTGCACCTAGCATGACACATGTGAGGTTCCTCAACTTAATCCCACATCTCATCCGCTTTTCGGTGGTAAGTAACCTGCCATCCAATACCGATTTGTAGAACTAATCTTGACTCACATGACTACTACCATTGTGGTAGACTCTCAAGCAAAACTGTCAATTATGATGAGCATAAACTGGTGTCCCTCTATCGAATTTGAACGATCTGACTGAAGTCCCTATCTGCATCGCTCCCATGCTTGGGTGGAGTTGTCTGCTCCAAATTGGTCTGCTATAGGATACCTACAATCTAAGCCCTAAATAGTACCACAAAGGTACCTCATATCTTGAGAGCAATGCCTAAATCCTAAGTCTCAAGGTAAGGACCTAATCATTATGGAGAAGCACAACGAAAACACGGCCTCCCTAAAAGATACTCCTCATTGAACCCATAATGTACATCAAAATTCTAATACGAGTCGAACTGCTCTTGTTGGTTGAGGCAACACTGATGGCAGTAGTGCTATTCAGTCAGTGGTAGTACATCACGGTCGGTGGTGGGGCAACAAGGATGGCCATTGTGCTATTCAGTCAATAGTAGTGCTTCACGATTGGTGGTTGGGCAACTCCTAAGGCAATTGTGCTACTCGAGTAGTGAAACTTGATCCTTATCATGTTCATTGTGAAGCCGGTGGTCAAACCATTCGCTAATCTACTGGCGGTTAAGCCGACCCGGATTCGTCCTCGGTGTCTTAAGATGGGGATGCAACCGTGACACGCATGAGTGGGAACAATTAGGTTCTAACAGAGTCCTACATGCATGTGATGATATACAAGCAAAACAAAACCATTCAACAAGCAAGAAATGTAAAATAAAAATTCATTAATATTTACTTGTGAAACACAGACAGAATCTCCCTAAAAGTTCAATAGGGGCCAACCTGTCCACAACAAGAGTATATAAATATTTTCTCAAAATACGAATTAAACATGTCAACCTACTATGGCAATCAGTCATTATCTCCTTCATTTCATTTGAGCCGAGTCTGAACTCCAAGGCTCCCTACTCATTCACAATTATCCACTTGTTTTATTATAGGCAATTCATCCAAACAAATACATCTAAATTATCATTCACATAGCATTAACACATCATCATTATATGTTACACGCGGCAGGTACATGTGTGCACGGTTCCGTGCTGCTCCTCCATAGTCTCGACAGCTTTCATCACTCACATTCCTCACCTACGTATATATAGAAAAACCGTCAGTAACGAGTGTTACCGGCCCAGCAAATAACTAATATCAATCTGGCACAGGAGAGCAAACTCTCCTGTTGAATGAAAACCATATACTTCCTCAAGAACTCTCATCAGGGCACATATGGGAGCTGTCAGCCTTGGGTCGACAACGTCCACCTTTCTTTCTCATTCTCATACCTTGGCCATTTCTCTATCGCTTCTCGCACCAAATCTCATTCCTTTCTGCCCTCTGCACCTTCCATATTACTCTTGGCCTTGAGCACGAAGGCCGAGTACTCTCAGGCAGTCGCCTTTAGTACCCTTTGAAACCACAAGTCTAGACATGTGCTGCAATGCAGTACCCGTGAACCTCCACACTTCTCTGGGTTTGAGGAACTCAAAGGTGGAGTTGTCAGGATCCCTCGGGAATGAAACGGCCCGCACACCATTCCAGAGCCCACTGATCGACTCACACGTGCCCGCTCGCGTGGCACGGTAGTCGGATTTCCCTCATTCAATCTCTCACAAAAACGCGAAAACTATACATATATATAGGTCTAGGTTGGGATTTATACAATAGGCCTGAAGGCATCATGAGCTGGATCTGAAGTTCGAAAACAAATTCGAGGGATCTCATCCTTGAGGGTTATTAATCCAAAAAATCGTTGGCTAAATGGCCCGAGTTAAGTGGGATCCGATAAAACGCCACTTAACTCATCCTGTACATGATAAGTCAAATACACAATAGAGTAGCGTAAAAACAGAGAACAAGTAAATCCTAGTCAAATACACAATAGAGTAAAATGCCACTTAACTCGTCCTGCACATGATAAGTTAAATACACATGATAAGTCCTCGCGCCTAGGCGGCGAGCTCTTCACTCCGTACCTACACATCGAAACTAAATACTAACCCCCGCTCATGATGCAGTCATACATCCTATATCACACATACATCCATCACGCATCAATCAACACACATCAACCTATATCAATTCTAGCAAATCTACTTAGGTTAGTTTGCGTTAGATCATGATCATTACCTAGTTACCCTATTTAGTTTCTTAGCCTCCCTTTTTAACACCACTCAATTAAACAAATTTCATATTTTATCCTTAATCAAATCTACATTTATATATATTATTATAACACACAATTCACCAATCCTAGCATGCAATTCTAATAATCAATACTTTCAAATAATTAAGTTAGAATAAATTATACCTCACGTCGTCAAAAATTGGCGACAGCTAGGATTTTCGTTTCGTGGCTCGAAACTCGAATTCGGCACCTAGCGGCGTCCGAAGTCCGATCAGAATGGACTGGGTGCGTTCGGCAGATAATCCAGCGAATTTCCCACGAATCCTATTTTTCGGCAACTTCCGGCTCTTTTTCGGCGAGTTTCGGCGGTTTCGTCCGGCGTCCGCTGATTCGGGATGGGGCAATCAGGGGGTCTATCGACACCAGCTCGACGAGCTTGGTCCGATGGTGGTGTCAAAAAAGCAGCCGGGGCGGTGTTGATCGGTGGCAGTGTAGCGTCGGCAGCATCGGCGGTGGCGACCACAGTGAGCGGCAGGGTTTTTGGGAGTGCGAAAGTGTCGGGGAAAGGAGAAAAATACTACTAGTGGCAAACTCGTAAGTAAGTATTGACTCGATTCGTACTCGAGTCAAAATAATATCTAGTTCGTCATAAATCCTAAAAAAATCTAGAAAAATATGAAAAATATCACATAAAATAAAATAAACACAACAACATCCAAATGACATGCTCTATAACTAATAACCCACCCGAATATGATCCAACGCGTCCTAATCCATTATTCGGCCTAAGACTATTTCTACGATCCAAAATATAACAAGAAAAAATACTGCATACTTTTATATATTCTGATAACTCATATCTCACCATCTTCCCGACGTTATCATCATATATTCAGGTACACCTGACTCTCATCACTCATAACTAACGGCAGGCCTCGACTCAGCACATGGTTCATTAAATTGACTCGACTCAAACCAACGGTCGAACCGACTAGTTCGGTAACGCAAAACCCTAACTCGAGTCAAGGGTTTTACACTATCCAACCATGCGCACCTGATCCGGAGAGAGTTTGGATCATTCTGGAGACACATACAATGGTGATCCAATGTTGGTATTATCTAAAATTATGATCTCATATCAATCTCATAACTTTTCTAACCATTAGCACTGAAACATCCACCGCTTGAATCTAACGGAGCACAAAATCTAAAATCCAACAAACTAAAGGAAATACATGTCGGCTTGGTTTAGGACAGCTCCACACACTTGGCTCAAAATAAAAGTCTTCCATTTTAATTAACCAAGATATGGCTTTGATACCACCTTGTAACACCCTGATTTCGGTTCACTTAAGAGCCGAATCAGAAATGTTGCGATCGAGTCGAGTCATATTTTAAGTTATCAGTCCGTATAACTTGATCGATAAAATAGATTGAAACAACATTTTTGTTATTGTGAGAATGGAAGATACTGTTAAATACACGTCAAAACACATCGAACATAAATAAAAGTAAGAAAGTAAATAACTGCGATGAGCTCAAATGTCTTCAGCATTTAATTGTCCTCCCACCAAAGTAAACTCAAGATTGCAAGACCTACATATATTATATAGTCGAACGTCATGCATCTATCTATGGTAATGTAAGGATGTTTGTCTTAGTCATGGTGGGTATTGAAACACTGTATAGGATACTGGGTGACTCACAAATATGGGTACGTCCATAGACATGCCTCTAGGATCATCATGATTAGACTCTGCCATAGGTCGCTAGCCTATGGAACAAGCAATCAACAACAAGTCTAAGAGACGGCTCTTAAGTAGCTCTAGTTTAATCAACTAATAGTAGGCATGTGTTTCTCGATACAATACTAGTCACAGACTTCAAAACAGAAGGGGTCAAATAACCAAAGAACCAATATCTCCACTCGAGTTTATGGGTACTCATAGTGAGGTTTGACACGTGTCTCATCCGCCATCCTATACCGATTTGTAAAACTAATCTTGACTCACATGACTACTACCGTTGTGGTAGACTCTCAAGCAAAACTGTCAATTATGATGAGCATACACTGGTGTCCCTCTATCTAATTTGAACGATCTGACCGAAGTCCCTATCTGCATCGCTCCCAAGCTTGGGTGGAGTTGTCTCCTCCAAATTGGTCTGCTATAGGATACCTACACTCTAAGTCCTAAACAGTACCACAAAGGTACCTCATATCTTTGGAGCAATGGCTAAATCCTATGTCTCAAGGTAAGGACCAAATCGTTATGGAGAAGCACAAGGAAAACAAGGCCTCCCTAAAAGACACTCCCTCATTTAACCCATCATCTATGTCAAAATTCTAATACGAGTCAAACTGCTCTCATTGGTTGAGGCAACATTGATGGCAGTAGTGCTATTCGGTCAATGGTAGTACATCACGGTCGGTGGTTGGGCAACAAGGATGGCCATTATGCTATTCGGTCAGTAGTAGTGCATCACGATTGGTGGTTGGGCAACTCGAAAGGCAATTGTGCTACTCTGGTAGTGAAGCTTGATCCTTATCATGTTCATCGTGGACCCACCACTGTCTTTGACATGTTTTCCTCCATGTGCTTGTCTCATAAGACATAGCTCCTATCAACTCAACTTAGGCTATCCAACCATGCGCGCCTGATCCGGACGGTGTTTGGATCATTGTGGAGACACATACAATGGTGATCTAATGTTGGTATTATCTAAAATTATGATCTCATATCAATCTCATAACTTTTCTAACCATTAGCATTGAAACATCCACCGCTTAAATCTGATGGAGCACAAAATCTAAAATCCAATAAACTAAAGGAAATACGTGTCGGCTTGGTTTAGGACAGCTCCATACACTTGGCTCAAAATAAAAGTCTTCCAATTTAATTGACCAAGAGATGGCTTTGATACCAACTTGTAACACCCTGATTTCGGTTCACTAAAGAACCGAATAAAAAATGTTGGGATTGAGTCGAGTCATGTTGTCAGTCGGTACGACTTGATCGATAAAATAGATCGAAACAACATTCTTGGTGTCATGAAAGTGGAAGATACTATTAAATACACGTCAAAATACATTGAACATAGATAAATGTAAGAAAGTAAATAACGGCGATGAGCTCAAATGTCTTGAGCATTTAATTGTCCTCCCACCAAAGTCAACTCAAGATTGTAAGACCTACATATGTTATATGAAAAATGTCAGTGACGAATGTTATTTGTCTGAAAAATAACTAATACAATCTGGCAAATGGGTATTCCATTACCCATGAAAATTTATGAAACTTCAAGCTTACCTCACACTGGGGGTAAGCAAACATAGTTAAGTAAGTGCCGCCTCGCATGCTGCTATTTCATTAGTTTCAGAAAATTACAAATCTACCATATTACCCACCATGGTACTTGAGTGGCAAAATGAACAGTTAAGTTAGTGCCACAAACTCCGAAAATGTGTTGCATTATATAGTACCCTCATACACTGCACTACATGAGGGTTTAAAAGACTACTAGTGTGGTTGATACATATATCTGTACCACTCATTATCCTACTCGTGAAATTCATAAAAAATGCGTGTACGAATATAATAGGCTCAGGGAAGAGGCTTGTTTTGTACATTTCTGGAGCTTTCTCATCCTTGTAGTTTTATTAAGCATGCATAGAAAATACATCTAAATGGCCCAACATCGGAGGGATGCAATAAAACGCCGACAATGTCATCTTACATATAAAACACGATTAAACTCGACACGCAAGGAGTCAAGCATAGGGGGAGAGCTCTACGGACCTGTGGTCCAAGCTCTCAGCGTATCTGCACTTCTACGGTGAGCTCGGATACTGAAACCTACATTGGAACCAACTACTAAGTAAAGTACTAACATCTCTATATGATACATTTTCGTGGTGTGTGCTCATATCATCAATACATCCTAATAAGAAAAGACTATACTAAATAAGCATACCCCTAAACACACAATATGCAAATCGAGACATAACAAAGAAAATAACTAATAACAAATAATAAATAAAATAATACATGCAATCATCAATAAATAGATAGATAATAAATACATAAAAACAATCAATACTCTAATCATAAAATAATAATATCATATACTATATACGTAAATAGCTAAACACGAGTAAATATTGTATTTACATGTGTTAGTAATCATATAAACAATTAAATAAATAAATACATAATCATTCAATAAATAAATATATAAATAAATAGACAATTATTTAATTTTAATTCATCATGAATAATAATAATATCATAGTCATCACTATAGAATACGTAATTAAATACAATTAAATAATAACATAAAAGCAACGAACAAGTAAATAAATAAATATATATACAATTTAGTAAACATAAAAAGACTAAGATTAATAAGTAAATATAATATTAATAACAATAAATAATCATGTAAACATACAACATATTCGATAGACATATAAATATAAATAAATAAATAATAATGAACAAATAAATAAATAATAAATTAATAAATATAAAGAAAAACAGTTAGAACATCAAATTATGATAAATAATGTGAATATACATATAGTTTTCAAATTACCGAAAATGGTCGAAAAACGGCTAAAATGGGGAACCGAGTCAACTCGTGCAAGTCGACCGAGGCAATTGAGTTGAGCCGAGTCGACTCTACCAAGTCAGTGAACAGTGCTTCCTAGGCAGGTGGACATGGACATGGGATCAAGCATGACCACAAACACGAACGGGTGAACAGTACTAGATGAAGCAGACGCGAAACGGGTAGGTGGACGCAAAAATGGGTAGATGGACACAAATACGGGTAGGCAAAAGCAAACCAGGTTAACAAGCCAGACTGGGGCGGCAGTGCCCGTCGCTGGAAAAGGCCCTGGGTGGCGCGGTCCAGCTGGTGTAGCCACCAGTAAGGATCGATAGGAGGCATCAAGGCGAAGCTGCTGGTGGTGACGATCGGCAGAATCTGGCCACTAGCTGGCCCAAAAACAGAAGGAAAGGGGGCCGATTGCCGCTGAGTGCGGCAATGTCACTGGCAGTGGTCATGGGTTGTCTCAAAAACCAACAGCAAAGAGATCGTCGCCGGCGGCGACTTCGGTGACACCAGTGGTGATCGTGGGTATGGACTGATAGCTGGTCGCGAGATCGTCAGGATCGTATTGATAAGGTGGCCGGGGGTGAGGCGGAGACTCGTCAGCGGCGAGTCGAAGTTGTGCCAGGGTTGAAGTGACAATCATGTAAAATCATGGGGAAGTCACTAGAAATCAAAGGGTGAAGATAAAGCTGAGTGGATGGCTCAAATCTTGCCATGTGGCACGATCCGGATGTTTGACAACTGTGGACTAGTGGGGCCCACCTATTGCTAAATGCACTATACATATGGATGGAAAGCTCGAATCTAGACAGTCCAAAGTCAAAACCAACTCGAGTCCTCAAAGTGACTCTATAGGTAGGGATCGAGGCAAGAAGGTTAACTCGGCCTTGAACCCTAAATTCCATCTAGTTGAACCCTCAAGGGCATAAACTAGTGGTCTAAAATCCCTAAGATGCATATAAATGTGATACCCTGAAAATCACAAACGTATACTAAATGCTGTAATGGCCTAGATATAGGCCTAAAATCATGGCTATCTGATAAAAGTCATATGTATACTTCATGTATACACTAATAACTCATTATATACATTATCATAACTAAAACTATCATATGCATGTTGGGCATACTCAGCAGGTATAACATACTCATACCTCTATAACATGCTTATACTTCCACCTGGGCCCATAATCATGATATGAAAATTGGTCTCGCATAAGCTCGTTCGAACCGACTCGATGCTGACTCGAATTGAGCAAAACTCAAATTGGGTAAAACCCTAACCCGAAAATGGGGTTTTACAACATTTATATACATAAGAGTTTCCAAGCATATTCTGTATTTTTGAGGCCTCTCATAATAAGAATGACTTCTATAATACAAACTTATAGTACTCCTCCCATCACAAATTAGCCTGTTTATACCCATTTAATCTACTCATGGGATCTCCACTTACTATATTAAACGTCACTGATGGTGATTACATATTGGCTTTTAAGCCTATTCCCATCGATGACTTCTGGATTCTTAAGATAATCCTTAAAGAAAAAATTGATCATTTATAATTTATAAAAAAATATAAATTTCACACATTTTGAAGTTATAAAACTTGGATCAAATTATCTTCATTAAAGTATATGTTGTGGTTTTTAGTGCACTTTAATATATGAGATTTCCAACATCTCATTATCATGACTTCCTCAATATCATACATTGGCTTCTTAAGAAAGGGATGATTGCTATTCCTTAAGCCCTTGCTAAATCTCATCATGGCTACTCCCAAAGCTCCCGCTTAATGTCAACTAAGTACATCTATTATATAATTATGCATTAATATTGGTCACATTCATCAAAATTTGACAAAATTATATGTTCTATCCTCTCCATAGAGAGTACTTAAAAAGTTATTTATGATTCATCTTATCAACATCTGAAACTTAATAGAATCATCATACTCCTCAAGCATTTACATTGTGCTTGTAATGACAAAACTAATATTCCAACAATCATTTGGATATGACAAAATTTTTCAAGTGTCCTCGAACAGGTAATTCCCACTATTTTCTTAGTATAAAACCAAGATTAGTTGAAATATATTCTATTGCTTTTAAACATGAGTCGTGAGTAGATATATTATCCTCAATAGTAGCTATATTATCCTCAATAAGGCAAATAAAAATACAATCTTCTAAGATGCAATATTTAATTTCATTCTCAATATTATATTTTTTAAATTAAGATCTTCTCTCAATGAGCGCTCTTAAGTACCTTTTTATCTTACAAATGAATTAAATTTTACCACAACATATTTATATATTGTCCCACCATAGAATAATAAAATATAAGAATTCTTAGACTTTAACTAATAACATTTCTATTAGAATTATAAAGTCTCGTCTATTGATTCATCTCACACCAATATTTGTGTTAATACAAAGAGTACATTAATACACCTCATTCTTTAAATTTGCATGCCAAAGTTCCTCTAGTAGTTTTATATAAATCTCCTTTTTTAGCATTTCATAAAGAAGTATTTGTTTATCATCCATATAATGGATTGCAAGATTATATAAGCATACTTGTACATAACACATTGACTAATATAATTTATTAAAAAAAATTTAAGATTTAAAGTTGATTTAGTATTCCTTATGACTATATTTGCTTCAACATATTTAGATTGTTATATATACATTCATCAATATTTAATGTTTCATAAATACTCAGTTACACCTAATAGAATTGTAGACAAATAAGTCAACTAAAACCATAATCTACATAAAAATATTTGATGAATACATTATTAATATAATTGCTTACTAAATAGAAGTTTTAATACACATTGTTGTTTTATAAAAGTCATTAGATCGTCTACATCTAAGAAAGTAAACTGATTCTATATCACAATTTTTTGCAACTAATGGTTTACTTTTTCTCAAACTTGTAAAATTTGGTTGATTTTATCTTTATCATTCAATAACTCGAATGACTCAATAATCATCAATTTTATCTCAAATTATGAAGCACAATTAAAAGTCTTTGAATCACTTTCTTTGTATGATTACTAAGTATAGAATTTGTCTATAAGACAATGTTCAAATTTCTCATTATATTTTAGACAATCAAATTAAGTTCCACAAGAAATTTATATGTATTACATATAAGCATTAAGCTTCTCAATATAAACTTCATAAATGATCCTTCTAACTTAAAAGTTTACAATTAAATGTTGTTTTCACCATGTCTAACATCATCCTACCTTTAGAATTTTAGGTTTTACACATTTAATTCTATATCTCGTACGATATCAAATCACAATTCATGTTAATAATCCACAAGGATTTTACATGTTGAACACACTATATTTCCTAAATATTAGAAGACAACTTCAATCAACACAATAAGTTTATTTTCAATCATCCACATAGATTTAGTGAAATGTGTCTTTTTCTCAAGAATTATATTGTTTTGTACGCAAACCATCTTATATTATTTTGTACGCAAACCTTCTCAAGATTTATATTGTTTTACCCCCATCAAACAATCTTAATTTCATGATTAATTTTATTTTCAAATTTTAATTTGTAAATTTGAAAAATCACTTTAGTTTTACTTTTTATTAGTGATAAGTAGATGCCATATATATCAAGAACAATCTCAAAAAATATTATTAAATAATATTTTCAATGTCTCTTAACATATAACTTATCTATTTCACAAAAATCAAAATATAGAAGAACAAGTGATTCTATACTCGTTCAACTTGTTTTAATCTTTCTAGCAATTAAAATTGGGTAAAGATCTCACAACAAGCAATAATAGAAAATTCAGGTCATAGGAATAAAATCCATACTTGCAAATATTCTATTATACTAACATGACATATTCTACTAATAATATCACAAGTATGAAACTTTAAATATTGGAATTCTATATATTTTTCCACAACCAAGATCAAATTATTAAGAATAAATAATCATTCTTAATTTTTTGTGGAAAACCCAATTTTTGGGTTACGGCTTCACCCGATTTTAGTTTTTCCTCGTTCGGGTCAATATCAAGTTGGTTCGAGTGAGCTTAAGCCGGACTAATTTTTAGAATATGAGTATGTGGCCCATATAGCCAAATGAACATGTTATGGAGGCTGAGTATGCTCGACATGCATATGATAATATCAATTATCATACTATATATAATGAGTTATTAGTGTATACACGAGGTGTACATATGATTTTTATGAGTTAGCTATGATGTTAGGCCTAGATCTAGGCCATTACAACATTTAGCATCCGTTTGGGATTTTTTGGGTATCTCATTGGCATCATAGAGATTTTGGACCATTTGATTGTGCCCCTATAGACCCATCTTCATTGACTTCAGGGTTCGAAGCCTATTTAACATTTCTTGCCTCGATTACCACTTATAGAATCACTTTTGGGATTCGAGTCAATTTTAACTATGGACGGTCTCAATCCGAGCTTTCCGTTTATATGAATATTGCATATATCCATAGGTGGGCCCACTACTGCAACGAGTTGTTGGAGTTCCGGCTTGTGCCACGTGGTAAGATCTGGGCCATCCACTCAGCCCCTATCTTCCACCCAATTCTTTTTCAGAGAGTTTACATGATTTTCAAACGTTTACACGTTTACCACCACCACCACTTCGGCTCTCTTCCGGCTAGACCCTGGTCATCCTCCGGCCACCGGATTGGTACAGCCATGACCACCTCACAGCCGGGTATCAATCCATACTCACCGTCACTATCGGTGACATAGTTTTTGATCATTGTTCATCATCGCCGCCGGCCCCGTTTGGGACTTTTTCTGCCGCCGGCGAGGCACCTTCGGCCGATCCAACCACCGACATAGTTTCCCTCTTGCCGAGATATTCCCTTTGAGACCGACATTGACCTCCGCCGTGGCCACGACCGCCGCCAGCGACATCGCCGCTCCCGGAGGCGATACCATTGCTTCCTAGCCATTTTCTGATGAACCAGTCGCTAGACTCCTCCAACCATCACCACCAACACGTTCCCCATTCTGCTCTCTTTTGATCGTGACCGATGGTAACCCCCACCGCTCCGCCATGGCTGTATTCCAGTGATGGGCACCGCCGCCCCCTGTCCGGCCTGTTTACTCCGCCTCCCGTGCCACGTCTGCAGCCTGTATTCATGTCGGCCTGGTCTTGCCTAAGTCCGCCAGCCCATATCCATGCTCGTGTCCATCAGCCCAGCCGACCCAGCCCAACAGTTTATTTAACCGAGACCATGTGGACTCAGCCCAATCCGCTCTGATTTAGCTTGGTTTGGTCCGGTTTAGCTTGTTTTGAGCTATTTTTTGACCGTTTTCAGTAATTCTAAAACCCTTACATTAGTTTATGTACATATTCACATTATTTAGCATAATTTGATGATATACGTGTTTTTATTTATTTATTTATTTATCAATTTTTTATTTATTTATTCTTTACTTATTTATTCATTATTAGTTATTTATTTTTATTTATATGTGTATCATATATGATGAATGTTTACATGATTATTTGTTATTATCAATATTATATTTGGTTATTAATATTAGCTTATTATGTTCATTAAATTGTATATTTATTTATTTATTCATTATTAATTATTTATTTTTAGTTATATGTTTATCGTATATGATGTATGTTTACATGATTAGTTGTTAGTAATAATATTATATTTACTTATTAATGTTAGACTTTTTATGTTTACCAATTTATATATATATATATATATATATATATATATATATTATACTTATTTACTTGTTCGTTACGTGTATGATATTATTTAATTGTATTTAATTATGTATTCCCTAATGATGACTATGATATTATTAATATTCATGAGTTAACAAGTATTAACAATTTATTTATTTATTTATTTAGTTTATTATATATATATATATATATATATATATATATATGCTTACTAATATGAGTATATATAATATTTACTCGTGTTTAACCATGTATTTACATAGAATAATTATTTTATTCTTTTATTATGAGAGTATTATTAATGCTCATGTATTTATTATTTATCTAAATATCTATGAGTGGATTACTTATTTATTTATTTATTATTTATTATTTATGTATTGTTTAGTTGTAGCTTTGTTAGCACTGTTTTCTTTATTAGGTTCTATTAATGATATAAGTACACACCACAAGCAAGCATCATATAGGGAATGTTAGTATTTTACTTAGTAGTGGGTTTCAATGTAGGTTCCGGAGTCCGAGCTCGCTGTAGATGTGCAGACAGGCTTGAGCACAGGTCTGTAGGACTCTCTCTTTGCTTGACTCCTAGCGTGTCGAGTATAATCGTGTTTGATACGTAGGACAACATTGGTGGCATTTTATTACATCCCTCTGATGTCAGGCCATTTAGTTGTCTTTTCTATGCATGTTTAATAAACTACCAAGATGAGATCCCTAGTTGGTTCTTGAACTGAAGCCCTAGAAATGTATGATACGAGCCTCTTCCCTAAGCCTATTATATGAGTGTGCGCATTTTTACAGAGTGCACTCGAGTGCAACCGGGGTTAATAAATTGACTTAGTCTGACACAGGGCCGCACCCTTTAAAAAATTACTATGTGGGAGTCTTGGTCGACTTGAGTTCATATTAGACCACCATGTGACGAGCGCAATCGGGGTCAATGAATTGACTTAATTCGACACAACGTAGTACCCCATGAAAGATTAAATACCTGCCCACATGCCGAAAGGGGTGATAGGGCACAGTGGCGCAAGACGGCTCATTATGCACTTGTGATACCAAGAGGGTGAGTCAATGGTAAATATCGGTAACTAGAGGCCGTGGGCCAAGTAGTGTGTGTGCGCATGCATGGGAATGTAGCTGGATGGGGTGGCCACCCCTCCCAGCATAATTGGAGCTCACCATAGGCTCACAACTACTAAAAGTTTTGAGAAATGATAATAGGGATTATATTAACATGTTTCATTTAATTATGCGGCTTAGTGGTTTTATCACTAATGCGGAATTGCCTCCGCAGGTGAGCAGCTTCGGACTGAGGATTAAAAGTGTGGTTGGTGGTTCTTTTACCAACCTAGGTTTGGTGAATTGATAATAAATTGGACTTCCTTTTATTCTCTTGTGTCATAAATGTGGCTATGGGAAACGGTCACAGACTGTAGGACTTTGTACACACCTAGTTAATTTATATTACATATTATCGCATGCTATCAGAACATGATTTATTTTTATTAATTATAAATTTCTAGACTTATTTGATGTATTACGATTCTTGTTCTTGAATGTTATTGTTATGTCATTTATGTTTTTGAGTAACCCCTGGCCAGTTAGGGTGGGTTATTACAGTAACAAAGTAAATAACTGCACTGAGCTCAATTGTGTGTCACGTTTTTCTATCCTTCCACAAAAATCAACTCAGCATTTGTAAGGCTTATATATATTATATGAAAAATGTTAGTAACGAATGTTACTGGTATGAAAAATAACTAGTACAAACTAACAAATAGGTATTCCATTACCCATGAAAACTTATGAAACTTTAGAATTTCGTCACATTAGGCAGTACGTAAGCATACTTAAACAAGTGTTGGCTAGCATGCACGGCTTCTAAAACCCCAGTTTCGGCTTAGGGTTTTACGCGCTTGTAGGTTGCCCGGTTTGGGCAAGTCTCGAGTCAGTTCAGAGCGAGTTCGAGCCACACCAATTTTAAGAACATGAGTACAAGGCCTAGATGGCCATATGAGCTTGTTATGGTGGTTGAGCATGGCCGACATGGAATGATAGATACAGCAGAACACGAGTTATGAATGTATACACGAGGTATACAAATGATTTTTTATGAGTTAGCCAGGGACTAGGTCTAGGCCATTGCAGCATTTAGTATTTGTTCGGAATTTTCTAGGTATTTCATTTGCATGCAACATAAGAATTTCGAATCAGTAGATTGTCCTTGTATTTGAGGCTCATTTAGACTTCTTACCTCAATTCCTGCTTATAAAGTCACTTTTAAGACTCAAGTCAGTTTTGACTTGTGACGGTCTCAATCTCAGCTTCCTATCCATATCTATATTGCATATACACATAGGTGGGCCCCACTAGACGACGAGTTGTTAGTCATTTAGATCATGCCACGTGGCAACATCTTAGCCATCCATGTCAGCCCTCGTTTCACCATGTTGATTTATAGAAACTTCCCACAATTTTGAGGATTTCCACCGTTATCGCCGCCTTCACTTTGGCTAGCCACTGGTGAGACCGGCCCTTCTCCAGCCACTTGATCGGTACGGCCGTGACCACCTTGCAGCCGGCTATCAGTCCCTACCCATCATCACCATCGGCATCGCCACAGTCACTGTCAGCGATAGAGTTTTTATCATTATTTATCACCGTCGCCGCCACCCTTTCGGGCTATTTTCCGGCACCGGGGAGCCCCTCCAGCCGATCCAACCACCCTGACAGCTTTCCCACATTGAGATCCTCCATTTAAGACAACCCACAACTACCACCATGGGAGCGATCGTCGCTCGCAACGTCGCCGAACGGGCGGCGATACCCATCACTTTTCGGCTATTTTTCAGCTAGCCAGTGGCCGGACTCGCCGATCATCACCACCAGCACCTCTAGCTTGATGTCCCCTATTGATCCTGATCAACGATGACCCTAACTGCATTGTTGTCGGCGTTTTCTAGTGACGGGTACCACCGCCCTTGATCTTGTGTGTTCATGTCTGCGCCATCTACGTCTGCATCCGCATTTGCCAACCCGATCATGTCACCAGTCCACTAGCTCATGTCCGAGTTCATGTCTGCCCAGTCAACCTAGCCAAGTTTTCCAATTAACCCAAAGTGACTTGGTTCAGCTCAGTTTAGTTTGGTTCAGCTCATTTTGGTCCAGTTCATCCTATTTTCAGTCGTTTCTCGACCATTTCTTGTAATTTGAGAACCCATATATTAGTTTAGATGCATATTCACGTTGTTTAGCATGTTTGGAGGTTATGAGTTTTTTTCTTTATTAATTAATTATTTTATTTATTTATTTACTTATTCATGATTATTCATTTCTTATTATTTATATATTTATTGACTATGATGAATGATTATATGACTAATTTTTGTTATTGATAATGTATTTGTTCATAGATATTATTTTTGTTCATGTTTATCTTATTTTATTTAATTAATTGATTCATTATTAATTATTTCTTACTCGTGTTATTAGTTATACGTAATTAGGAGTATGTTTGTATATTTAATATTTATCTTAATATTCATCATAATTAATTAATATTAATTAATAATTTATTTATTTATTTATATAGTGATTTATTTAATTAATTATTTGCTTTTTATTTAATTATTTATATGTTTACTAACATGAGTCTATTGGATATTTACCTGTGTCTAGTCGTGTATTTATATAGAATAATTATATTATTATATGATTATTAAACTATTATTTATATTTATATATTTATTATTTATCTAATCAACTATGTGTTTATTTTATTATTATTATTATTATTATTATTATTATTATTATTATGCCTCGATTTATGTGTTGCATGTTTAGTTGTAGGTTTATTTAGTTTTGTTTTATTTATTAGGATGTATTAATGATATGAGTACACACCATGAGCATGCATCATTTGGAGTTATTGGTATTTTACTTAGCTTTTCAATATAGGTTATGGAGTTTGAGCTCGCCGTAGACGTGTCGATGCGCTTGGAGCTTGGACCACAGGTCCGTTGGACTCTCCTTCTCTGTTTGACTCCTTCTGTGTCGAGTTTAATCGTATTTTAGGCGTAGTATGGCATAGGTGGCATTTTATCGATTCTCTTCGATGTCGATCCA
Source organism: Piper betle (assembly GCA_033002965.1). Taxonomy (NCBI): domain Eukaryota; kingdom Viridiplantae; phylum Streptophyta; class Magnoliopsida; order Piperales; family Piperaceae; genus Piper; species Piper betle. The sequence continues at coordinate 29,063 of JAURVB010012368.1, forward strand.
TTTAGCTGTATTTTTACACATGTTTAATAAAACTACAAGGATGAGCTCCTTTGTTGGTTTTTGAACTTAAGCTCTAGAAATATATAATACATGCCTCTTCCCTAAACCTATTATTTAAGTATGCGCATTTTTACAGATTTCGCGAATAAGAGAATGAGTGATATAGAGATATGTATGAATCGCACTAGTACTCCTTCAAACCGTGAGGTAGTGTGGTGTATGAGGGTACTGCATAATGCAGCACATTTCCAGAATTTGTTGCACTAAATTAACTGTTCCTTTTGCCACTCAAGTACCGTAGCGGGTGAAATATGGAAGATGTGAGGGTGTAAGCATTTTTTGTATGAATATGAAATGAGCCGTGCATGGGAGCCGACAGTTGCTTTAAGTTTGTTTTCTTACCTCCCAGTATGTGGCAATCTTAAAGTATTATAAGTTTTTGTGGGTAATGGAATACCCATTTTGCCAGATTATATTAGTTTTTTTCAGACCTGTAACACTCATTACTGAAGTTTTACGTATATTATATGAAAAATGTCAGTAACAAATATTACTAGTCTGAAAAATAACTAATACAAACTGGCCAAATAGGTATTTCATTACCCACAAAAACTTATGAAACTTCAAGATTGTCACACACTAGGCAGTAAGCAAACATACTTAAGCAAGTGTCGGCTCACGTGTGCGGCTCATAATCATATTCATACATACAACCCTTACACCCTCACACCTTCTATACTAGCCACCACAGTATTCGAATGGCAAAAGGAACAATTAAGTTAGTGCCACAAACTCCAAAAATGCGCTACATTCCACAATAGCCTCATACACCTTAGGGTTTGAAGGAGTATTACTGTCATCCATTCATATCACCGTACCACTCATTCTCTTTTTTGTGAAATCCGTAAAAATGCACTTACTTATATAATAAGCTTAGGGAAGAGGCTTCTATCATATATTTTATGAGCTCCAGTTCGAAAATAAACAAGGGATCTCATCTTTGTAGTTTTATTAAACATGTGTAGAAAACACAACTAAATTGCCCAACATCAGAGCGATAAAATAAAACTCCGCCGATGTTGTCCTACGTAAAAAACACAATTAATCTCAACACAAGGAGTCAAGCAGAGAGAGGGAGTCCTATAGACCTATGGTACAAGCTCCAAATGCATCAGCACATTTACTGTAACACCCCGATTTCAGTTTACTCTAAAACCAAATCCGAAATGTTGCGATCGAGTTGAGTCATGCTTAAAGTTGTCGATCAGTACTACTCAATCAAAGAAATAGAATGAAAAAACCCTCTTCATGTCATAAGAATGGAAGACTTTATTAAATAGGCAATAAAACGCGTCAAATAAATGTAAAAATAAGAAAAGAAATAAATGCGTTCAACTCAAGTGTCCATAGTATTTATCTGTCCTTCCACTGAAGTTGATTCAGGATTTGCAAGACCTAATATATTTTATGACATATGTCAGTAAGGAATATTAATGGACCGAAAAATAAATAATATAAACTGGCAAATGGGTATTTCATTACCCACAAAAACTAATAAAACTTACAGATTGCCTCACACTGGGTGGTAAGCAAACATACTTTAAGCAAGTGTTGGCTTGCATGCGTGCCTTATAATCATATTTATACATACAAAGCTTACGCACTCACATCTACCATATCACCCGCCATGGTACTCAAGTGGCAAAAGGAACTGTTAAGTTAGTGTCACAAATTCCAGAAATGTGTTGCATTACTCAGTACCCTCATACACTGCACTACCTTAGGGTTTGAAGGAGTACTAGTGTGGTTTATACATATTTTTGTACCACTCATTCTCTTATTCGTGAAATCTGTAAAAATACACATACTTATATAATAGGCATAGGGAAGAGACTTGCATCACACATTTCTGGAGCTTCAATTCGAAAACCAACAAGGGGTCTCATCCTTATAGTTTTATTAAACATGTGTAGAAAACACGGCTAAATAGTCTGACATCAGAGAAATATGATAAAACACTGTTGATGTTGTCCTACGTATAAAACAAGATTAAACTCGACACAAAAGGAGTCAAACATAGAGGGAAAATCTTACAGACCTGTGGTCCAAGTTCTAAGCATATTTGCACATCTATGGTGAGCTCGGACTCTGAAACATACATTGGAACACGTTATGTGTGCTTATATCATCAATACATCACAACATTGAAAACAATACTAACAAATCTATAATTAAACATTTTGCACATAAATCGAGATATAATAATATTAAATAATAAAGAAGAAAATGCACTAATAGATAATTAAGTAAATAATAAATACATAAACATGAACAATACTTTAGTCGTAAAGTAATAATATAATTATACTATATAAATATACGGGTAAACACGAGCAAATATCAATATATACTCATGTTAGTAAATATATAAATATATATATATATAATAATTTAATAAATAAATAAATAAATAAACATAATGTTAATACTCATTAATCAAGAAGATTAAAAATATCTTAGTCATACAATACAAGAATGCATAATTAAATACAAATAAATAATAATGTACACATAACGAACAAGCAACTAGATATATATATATATACAATTTACTAAACCTAATTAAACTAATATTAATTAATGAATATAATATTAATAATAACTATAATCATATAAACATTCATTAAATACGATAAATATATAAATAAAAATAATAAATAATAATGAATAAATAAATGATTAATTAATTAGTTAAAACAATAAATAAAGATAAATCATTGTAGCATCCAATCATGCTGAATCATGTGAATATGCATCTAAACTAATATAAAAGTTCTCGAATTATCGAAAATGGTGCAAGAACGGACAAAAATGGCCTAAAAATGAACTGAACCGGGCAAACTGAGTTGAACCAGGCGAATTGATTTGAACCAAATCAAACCAAACGAACCAACTCGGTCTAGGTTAACTACTGTGTTGGGTTGGCTAGGCTGGTGGAGACGGCACAGGCTCGAACTTGGGAACTCATGCATGATCATGCGGACACAAACACAGGCAGACAGTGCGGTCATGCTAAACGCATTGCAAACCGGGCAAACCATCCGGACAGAGGGCAGTTGCGCCTGTCACTAGAGAACTCCTATGACGGCGTGGCTGGGGTTGCCGCCGGTTGGGATCAACTGGGGGGAGGATGAGGAACGTGATGGTGGTGATGACCGGTGGAGGGGCAGCATTGTCGCCATGGGTGGCTGGAAAATGCCCGGAGAGGGGCAGCATCGTCGCCATGTGTGGCGATGCCGCCGACAGCAATCACGGCTATGGCGGAGGTCGGTGTCAGTCTCGAGGAGAAGGAGTTGTGTGGGTGGTTATATCAGCCAAAGGTAGCTCGCCGGCGTCAGAAAGCAGCACAAATGGTGGCTGCAGCGGCAAAGACCATCTCCAAAAACTCCCTCACCGGCAGCCACTGCAGCGGTTCCGATGGTTGTGAGTAGTATGAATGGAAATCCGGCCGTGAGGCAGTCATATGGTTGCCAGTCCGGTGGCCGGGGCTGAGGCAGAGACTCTTCGGCAGCGAGCCGTAGTGGTGGTGGCGTTAAAAGGTTTTGTAAAATTTGAAATCATGAAAGATTATGGAAGATCTCAAAAAATAATATGGTGAAGCCAGAGGTGGATAGCTCAGATCTTGCCACGTGGGACAATATGAACGTCCGACAGCTCATGGTCTAGTGGGACCCACCTATAGGTATATGCAATATATATATAGACAAAAAGCTCGGATCGAGACTGTCCAACGTCAAAAGCGACTTGAGTCCTAAAATTGACTGTATTGGCTGGAATTGAGGCAAGAAGGGTAAATGGCCCTAAAACCCTAAACCCAATCAAGATAGGCCTATAGTGGCACAATCGAGCAATCCAAAATTCCTATGCTACACGCAAATAAAACACCCAAAAATCCCAAACGGATGCTAAATGCTATAACGGCCTATATCCAAGCATAAAATCTTGGCTAACTTAAAAAAATCATATGTATACCTCATGTATACACTATTAACTCATGCTCTACGGTACCATATGTGAAAATATCATATCATGTGTGGCATACTCAACCTCCATAACATGCTCATATTGCCATCTATGCCCCATATTCATATTATGAGAATTAATCTAGCTCATGCTAAATCGAACCGACTCAATACTGACCCAAATGGGGAAAAACTAAAATCAGGTAAAACCCTAACCCAAAAATGGGTTTTACAACCTCTCATCCTTATAAAAATTCCATCCTCGGAATTTATTACATCAACTGCAATTGGAAGACTCAACTGAAGAAGTCATCTCGTTGGTAATCTAGTAGCTCTCCCTCGAAAGCCGGTTGGACGTGGCCCAAACGGACCAATATGAAGCTAGAACTCTGAACACTGACAAAGCTCACTAGCTCGAGTCTAAACGTGCCAAATCATTTGGTGAAACATATAATAGATGCTAGAATAATATGACTGGACTAGGTTCTAAGGTCATTGCAAACTAAAAGGACATAAATGCAATGACCTCGGTGGGAAAAACCTAAGCTCACCCCTAAGGGTCTACTGGGTAGTGGAGGAGGTACTCTAGAGTACTATAGGGTACTAGGCTAAACTTCATCAGATAAAACTATATCGGTGTGACGAATGTGGCCTAAAATCTACCCATGTCTCCCGATCTTCATCAATGCCATAGGTCAATTATGTGTACCCTCAGGGCACTCTACTCCAGGTACAACGGATATACTTGGGGGTATGTAACAACCTGCCATTTTTTCACAATACTATGGGCCGAGATGGCTAGACATTACTCGAAATTAAACCAAACCCACCCTGTAACGACCAGCCCTAACCGGTCCGAGCGTTACTCCACAGTCTTGGATTGTTTCCCAAAGCCACATGTATAACACAAGAAAATAAAAGGAAGTCCTATTAATTATCCATTCTTGTAACGACCCGCCATTTTTCACAATACTATTGGCCTATATGGCTAGGCGTTACTAGAAATTAAACCACACCAACCCTGTAATGACCAGCCCTAACCGGTCCGGGCGTTACTCCACAGTCTTAGATCTTTTCCCAAAGCCACATGTATAACATAAGAAAATAAAAGGAAGTCCAATTTATTATCCATTCTGCTATCCTGAGTTCGTAAAAGAACCACCAACCATACTTTTATTTTTCCTTAAGTGAGCTGAAATCCAACAATCTTGATTAACCGACCCATGTTGGGATCAAGCTTAATGTAGTTCTATAGGCTCTCAGGTCATTCTAAGATTAAAAGTTTATCTCCCAGTTCATTCTGAGATTAGGTAGTCTCCCAGGTCATTTTGAGATTAGTCATTATTAGCTGTCAGGTCCATTCTCACATGTCTATTATTAGCTGTTAGGTCCATTCTCACATGTCCATTTTTGGCTGTCAGGTCCATTCTGACATATCCATTATTAGCTGTCAAGTCCATTCTGACATATCCATTATTTGTTGTCAGGTCCATCCTTACATATCCATTTTAACATATCCATTTTTGGCTGTTTGGTCCATTCTGACATATCCATTATTAGCTGTCAGGTCCACTCTGACATGTCCCTTAACAAATTAACTAAGCAATTGAAAGAATCCCAACAATTCTTGCTAATCGAAAGATGAAGCAAAGCAGCACGCCCACAACAAAACAAACACCCGACCCCAAAGACTCACAGCAATTCATACCAAGCAGTCGACAAGAACACCATGCATAAGACACTAGGGATCTAGCAACTTAGCTGGGCATCTCCAACAAACCTTGCATGCAGGAATCCTAATGGAAACAAATAAGAGGAAGGACGAAATACTCACACAGTAACGGGGAGATCGCCTGGGATGGAGATGAGGGATGAAATACTCCCTCCGCCTGCATATATATACACTTCAACCATTCCCTCCATTAAATTCTCATACCCCATCATCCATAGGTATTTCCTAGATTCAACGAGCCCCTTCATTAAGTTCTCACACCCCATCATCCATAGGTATTTCTTAGGTTCAACAGCCCCCTTCATTAAATTCTCACACCCCATCACCCATTCGTAAATAGGTATTTTCTAGGTGACCTTAAGTTGAACCATGACCAGTCGACTTGATAACCAACCATATTGGTTCATCGTTATTTATCTCATCATATTTAGGTTTGAATCTTGTAATAAAAATCATGGTTTTTACAATCTCTCCTACTTAGAGATATTTCGTCCCCAAAATATTATAACAGTAAGATGATAAGCATGATTAATTATATCTTCGGAATCTCTGTCTGCTCCTGTTGTTCCTTCGGAGGCTGACGACAGTCTTTTATCATGTGTCCCGTCCTACCGTAATTGTTACACCGACGGGGCTCGTTGCATTGCCCGGAATGCATCTTGGTGCAATTTTTACATCGTCGATACAAAATCTACTCAAACTTCCTTTTGAGGTTTCCATCTACGTTCCCTTGGTAGTTTTGCTACTGTTGTTCTCCGGACCCATTTGAGCTACCCCCATGGTTGGCATTCTTGTGTTGCATGGTACTCTTCCCCTGTTTTTGTGAACGATCATGCTCAAATACCAACATATGAGTCCATCATGGTTCATTTATACATTCATGTTTCAGTTTTGACTTATGTTTATTAGCGAAGAACTTTGTTAATTAATAACATAACATAGTAGAAAAAGATAATTACTGGACTGTTCAACAAGGTACTTGAGTCATAAAATTTGAGCTTGTTGGAAACTTGCATTGATACCACCTGTAACGACCCGCCACTTTTCACAATACTATGGGCCAATGGCTAGGCGTAACTTGAAATTAAACCAAACCAACACTGTGACGACCAGCCCTAACCGGTCTGGGCGTTACTCCACAATCTTAAATCGTTTCCCATAGCCACATGTATAACACAAGAAAATAAATGGAAATCCAATTTATTATCCATTCTCCTACCCTGAGTTCGTAGGAAAACCACCAACCATACTTTTATTTTTCTTTAGGTGAGTTGAAATCAAACCATCTTGATTAGCCTACAAACCCATGACGGGATCAAGCTCAATATAGTTCTATAGGCTCTTAGGTCATTCTGAGATTAAAAGTTCGTCTCCCAGTTCATTCTGAGATTAGGTGGTCTCTTAGGTCATTCTGAGATTAGTCATTATTTGCTATCAGGTCCATTCTGACATGTCCATTATTGGCTGTCAGGTCCATTCTGACATGTCCATTTTTGGCTCTCAGGTCCATTCTGATATATCCATTATAAGCTGTCAGGTCCATTCTAACATATCCATTATTGGCTGTCAGGTCCATTCCGACATATCCATTTTTGACAATCAGGTCCATTCTGACATGTCCATTGTTAGCTGTTAGGTCTATTTTGACATGTCCATTGACAAATCAACTAAGCAATTCAAAGAATCCCAACAATTCTTGCTATTCGAAGGATGAAGCAAAGCAGCACACTCACAACAAAACAAACACCTGACCCCAAAGACTCGCAGCAGTTCATACCAAGCAGTCGACAATAACCCCGTGCATAAGACGCTAGGGATCTATCAACTTAGCCCAACATCTACAACATACCTTGCATGCAAGAATCCTAATGGAAACAAATAAGAGGAGGGACGAAATACTCACACAGTAATGGGCAGATGGCATAGGATGGAGATGAGGGATGAAATAGTCCATCCTCTTGCATATATATACACTTCAACCATTCCCTCCATTAAATTCTCATACCCCATCATCCATATGTATTTCCTAGGTTCAACGAGCCCCTTCATTAAATTCTCACACCCAATCACCCATTCATGGATAGGTATTTTCTAGGTGACCTTAAGTCAAACCATGACCAGTCGACTTGATAACCAACCATATTGGTTCACAGATATTTATTTCATAATATTTAGGTTTGAGCCTTGTAATAAAAATCATGGTTTTTACAATTCTCCTACCCTGAGTTCGTAAAAGAACCACCAACCATACTATTATTTTTCCTTAGGTGAGCTGAAATCAAACAATCTTGATTAGCCTACATACCCATGTCCGGATCAAGCTCAATGTAGTTCTATAGGCTCTCAGGTCATTCTGAGATTAAAATTTGTCTCCCAATTCATTCTGAGATTAGGTGGTCTCCCAGGTCATTTTGAGATTAGTCATTATTGGTTTTCAGGTCCATTCTAGTGTGTCCATTATTAACTGCCGGTCCATTCTGACATATCCATTATTAGTTGTCACGTCCATTCTGACATGTCCATTATTGGCTGTCAGGTCCATTCTGAAATGTCCATTATTGGCTGTTAGGTCCATTCTGATATATCCATTATTGGCTGTCAGGTCTATTCTGACATATCCATTTTTGGCTGTCAGGTCCATTCTGACATGTCCATTAATGGCTGTCACGTCCATTCTGACATGTCCATTAACAAATCAACTAAGCAATTGAAAGAATCCCAACAATTCTTGCTAATCGATGGATGAAGCAAAGCAGCACGCCCACAACAAAACAAACACCCGACCCCAAAGACTCGTAAAATTTCATACCCAGCAGTCGACAAGAACCCCTTGCATAAGCGCTAGGGATCTAGCAATTTAGCAGGGCATCTCCAACAAACCTTGCATGCAAGAATCCTAATGGAAATAAATAACAGGAGGGACGAAATACTCACATAGTAATGGGCAGATCGCCTAGGACGGAGATGAGGGATGAAATACTCCCCTCCACCGGCATATGTATACACTTCAACCATTCCCTCCATTAATGGACTTTTCAACAAGGTACTTGAGTCATAGAATGTCAGCTTTTGGGAAACTTGCTCTGATACCACCTTTAATGACCCGCCATTTTTTCACAATACTATGTGCCTAGATGGCTAGGCGTTGCTCGAAATTAAACCAAGCCAACCCTGTGATGACCAGCCCTAACTGGTTTGAGCGTTACTCCACAGTCCTGGATCGTTTCCCGAAGCCACATGTGTAACACAAGAAAATAAAAGGAAGTCCAATTTATTATCCATTTTCCTTAGGTGAGCTGAAATCAAACAATCTTGATTAGCCTACACACCCTTGTCAGATCAAGCTCAATATAGTTCTATAGTCTCTCAGGTCATTCTGAGATTAAAAATTTGTCTCCTAGTTCATTTTGAGATTAGGTGGTCTCCTAGGTCATCTGAGATTAGTCATTATTGGTTGTCGCGGTCCATTCCGACATGTCCATTATTCGCTGTCAGGTCCATTCTCACATGTCCATTTTCGGCTATGAGGTCCGTTCGACATGTCCATTTTTGGCTGTCAAGTCCATTCTAACCTATCCATTATTCACTGTCAGGCACCTTCTGACATATCCATTATTGCCTGTCAGGTCCATTTTGACATATCTATTATTTGCTGTCAGGTCTATTCTGACATGTCCATTATTGGCTGTCAAGTCCATTCTGACATGTCCATTAACAAAGCAACTAAGCAATTCAAAGAATCCCAACAATTCCTGCTAATCGAAAGATGAAGCAAAGCAGCACACCCACAACAAAACAAACACCCGACCCCAACGACTCGCAGCAGTTCATACCAAGCAGGTGACAAAGAACCCCATGCATAAGACGCTAGGGATCTATCACTTTAGCAGGGCATCTCCAACAAAACTTGCATGCAAGAATCCTAATGGATAGGTATTTTCTAGGTGACCTTAAGTCAAACTATGACCGGTCGACTTGATAACCAACCATATTGGTTCATCGATATTTATTTCATAATATTAAGGTTTGAGTCTTGTAATAAAAATCACGGTTTTTACAATTCTCCTACCCTGAGTTCGTAAAAGAACCACCAACCATACTTTTATTTTTACTTAGGTGAGCTGAAATCAAACAATCTTGATTAGCCTACATACCCATGTCGGGATCAAGCTCAATGCAGTTCTACAGGCTCCCAGGTCATTCTGAGATTACGTGGTCTCCTAGGTCATTCTGAGATTAGTCATTATTGGCTGTCAGGTCCGTTCTTACATGTCCATTATTGGTTGTTAGGTCCATTCTAACGTGTCCATGATTGGCTGTCAGGTACATTTTGACATGTCCATTTTTTGCTGTCAGGTCCATTCTGACATATCTATTATTTGCTGTCAGGTCCATTCTAACATATCTATTATTGGCTGTCAGGTCTATTTTGACATATCCATTTTTAGCTGTCAGGTCCATTCTAACATATCTATTTTTGGCTGTCAGGTCCATTCTGACATGTCCATTATTGGTTGTCAGGTCCATTCTGACATGTCCATTATTGGCTGTCAGGTCTATTCTGACATGTCCATTAACAAATCAACTAAGCAATTCAAGATTCCCAACAATTCTTGCTAATCGAAGGATGAAGCAAAGCAGCACGCCTACAACAAAACAAACACCCGACCCAATAGAAGAACCTCATGCATAAGAACCTCATAGCATAAGACGCTAGGGATCTACCAATTTAGCAGGGCATCTCCAACAAACCTTGCATGCAAGAGTCCTAATGGAAACCAATAAGAGGAGAGACGAAATACTCACACAATAAAGGGGAGATCGCCTAGGACAGAGATGAGGGATGAAATACTCCCTCCTCCTACATATATATACACTTCAACCATTCCCTCGATTAAATTCTCAAACCCCATCATCCATATGTATTTCCTAGGTTCAACGAGCCCCGTCATTAAATTCTCACACCCCATCATCCATAGGTATTTCCTAAGTTCAACGAGCCCCTTCATTAGATTCTCACACCCCATCACCCATTAATGGATAGGTATTTTCCAGGTGACCTTAAGTCGTACCATGACTGGTCGACTTGATAACCAACCATATTGGTTCATCGATATTTATTTCATAATATTTAGGTTTGAGTGTTAAAATAAAAATCATGGTTTTTACAGTTTCCTATGATTCTTGGTAGTATATGGAGGACTCTAGTACTCAAGTGAAGGTATGTCCTGGTACATCTTTGTAACACCCTCTTCATCCCAATCCACCAGTAGGTTCGTTTTAAGTCCTGGTACATCTTTGTAACACCAGGGTGTATTGAGAACCTTGAACGATGAGCTTCCTCCAGGATATCTCGCTTTAATGCATCATTGTTGGGTACACACAACCTCCCTCTAAATCTGATTACACTGTTGGAATCTGCTACAATGTCGGGAGTTTTGTCCAACATTTCATTCAGCTTCTCATCTTCCATTTGTGTTAGCTTAACTCGGTCCACCAATTCATTGGAGATAACCAGGTTCGCCAGTAGTCCTGTCATTCGTTCCACCGGGTTAATAGCTACCACCTCAGCTGACATAGCCCAAAGTCTAGCTAGCTGTTGACCCTTGTCCACCTTGCCCTTCCGACTCAACGCGTCGGCTACAACGTTCGCTTTTCCCGGATGGTATAAAATTTGGAAATCATAGTCCTTCAAGTATTCTATCCACCGCCTCTGTCGAAGGTTAAGGTCATTCTGGGTGAAGATATACTTCAAACTTTGGTGGTCGGTGAAAACCTCGAACTGAGCTCCGTACAAATAGTGTCTCCAAATTTTCAGAGCAAACACAACTGCTGCCAGTTCCAAGTCATGGGTTGCATAATTTTGCTCGTGAATCTTCAATTGGCGAGAGGCGTAAGCCACCACCTTACCATCTTGCATAAGGACACATCCTAACCCCACTAGAGATGCATCACTGAAGACCACGAATCCTTCATTGCCATTTGGTATAGTCAAAACTGGTGCAGTAGTTAAACTCTTCTTCAAAGATTGGAAACTCTCCTCACACTTGTTACTCCATTCGAACTTGACTCCCTTGCGTGTAAGCTTAGTCATTGGCGATGCCACCAAGGAGAAATCTTTAATGAACTTCCGATAGTAACCTGCTAGTCCAAGGAAACTTCGGATATCTGTGACTGACTTGGGTTGTGGCCAATCAGTAACTGCTCTCACTTTTGATGGATCCACTGCGACTCCCGCCTTTGAGACAACATGTCTGAGGAATTTCACCTCCTCCAGCCAGAAGTCACACTTTGATAACTTGGCGAACAATTGATTCTCCCTCAAAACTTGAAGAGCAATGGACAAGTGTTTCCCATGGTCCTCCTCATTATTTGAATAGACCAGAATGTCATCCACAAACACAATAATAAACTTATCCAAGTATTCGTGGAACACCGTGTTCATAAGTGACATAAAGGCCGTTGGTGCATTTGTCAGACCAAAAGGCATAACCAGAAACTCATAATGTCCATATCGAGTTCGGAAAGCTGTTTTCTGTATGTCAGATTCCTTCACCCGCAGTTGATGATATCCGGACCGCAAGTCTATTTTTGAGAATATTCCGGCTGTTTTCAACTGATCAAATAAATCATCAATCCTCGGTAAGGGGTACCGATTCTTGACTGTCACTTGATTGAGCTGGCGATAGTCAATACACAATCGAAGTGAGCCATCCTTCTTCTTTACGAAAAGAACAGGGGCTCCCCAGGGTGAAGTACTTGGTCGGATGAAGCCTGCCTGCAACAGCTCTTCTAATTGACTCTTTAACTCCTTGAGTTCCGCTGGAGCCATGCGGTATGGTGCTTTAGAAATTGGTGATACTCCAGGTGCTAGGTCAATGACAAACTCCACCGCCCGCTTAGGAGGTAACCCTGGAAGTTCACCTGGAAATACGTCCGGAAATTCTGCTACCACCGGAATCATGGACAACTCTTTGGGTTTGGACTCAGACTCCTCTAGAGTTGCCGAAAAGGCTTTACAACCCTCACCAAACCACTCAGTTGCCTCACTAACCGACACAATACAAGAGGATGGATCATTCCATGACCCTTGGAAAATGACCCCCATCTCACAATTACAAGGTTTCGTCAACACTCTCCTCCCTTTACAGTCGAGAAAAGCCTGGTGTGCAGACAACCAGTCCATTCCCAACAGTACATCAAAGCCTATTATCCCATAGACAATGAAATTCCATACATAGGGTTTCCCTTGTATATCCAAGGATAGGTTAGTCACTCCTAACGTTGTGACTTCCCCGTCTCCCGTTGCAGTAGTGACCCTATAAGTCTTGGGTAATGTAGACGTTTGGAGTCCTAAACTCTTAACTAATCGGGATGATAGGAACGAATGTGTACACCCCGAGTCAAATAAAACATCCACACTAACACTTTGAATCAGAATTTTACCTCGAACTGTGTGGTCATCGTCCTCAGCGTCCTCGATTTCGACTGCAAAAAGTTTCGCCTTCCCTTTGTCCACCGATTTTGCAGGTGCTGGGTAGCGATTAGGAGCTGGTGTCTTCTCCTTTTCAGGTTGCTCCTGTTGTTGCTTCAGGGGCTGACGACACTCGTTTTGCAGGTGTCCCGTCCTTCCGCAGTTGTAGCACCGACGGGGCTCACTGCATGGCCCTGAATGCATCTTGTTGCAATTTTTACATAGTCGATACGGAATCTCCTGAAACTTCCTTTTGCGGTTCCCATCGACATTCCGTTGATAGTTCTGCTGCTGGTGTTCTGCAGACCGGTTTTTGCTACTACCCTGGTTGGCATTCTTATGTTGCATAGTAGCCTTCCCCTGTTTCTGTGCACGGACATAGTCGTACACCAACTCATGAGTAGTGGCTGCCTCAATCACTTCGGTTATAGTGCCTCTTGGCGCCGTAGCAACCCTACTCCTCAATTCTGGCTTCAACCCCCAGAAAAATTTGTCTGCTCTGGCCCGGGCAGTTGCCAGACTCCCAAGTGCAAATCTCTCCAATTGCAAGAAATTTTTTGCATACTCTCGGACTGAATCATCCCTCTGAGTTAGAGTGGCAAATTCCAGTGCTTTCTTCTGGACAATAGACTCAGGAAAATATTGTCCATTGAAAGCTGTTACAAATTCCGCCCAAGGAATGGACGAAATCTCCTGTTGATGGAACACAGTCTTCTCCATGGACTTCCACCAATAAGATGCTTCCTCCTGAAGCATGCATGTCGCCAACCTCACTTGATGGCGATGAGGCACAGAGAGAGCTCTAAATGCTTTCTCAGTAATGTCCATCCAGCTCTCCGCCTTCATTGGATCAGTCCCTCCAATGAATACCTCAGCTCCGTTCTTCCGGAATTTTTCTACAGTGTATCGATCACTGTCATCCCCAACTGGCAGTACCACTTGTCGGACTACCGGTGGCACTGGGTTTGGAAGTTCCCTCGCTCGCCCGGGTCAGCTATCCCTACCCGCTCTTGGGCGCTCCCCTGATCCCCATTTGGGACGCTACTAGGACCCGCAGCCGAATTTGGAGCTCCATTCCCTGTTACCAATCCCGGTAATCGCTGCGCTATGTTCTGAACCACAGAACTGGTATTATCTAAAGCCTGCGCTAGTCCCTGTATGGCCGTCAAAATTTGGCCTAACACACTCTCCACGTTCGTGTCCAACTGCACAGCTTGGCTCGACTTCCTTCGGGTGCCTGCCATCTAAAATTTATTCCGTTATGGTTCATTAAATTTTTTTTCAATGATTACTTAGGTTTGTTAGTGAGTCCACTAATTCCACTAATGACATACCCCATTGGAGAAAGATAAATATTGGACTCTTCAACAAGGTACTTGAGTCATAAGATGTGAGCTTTTGGGAAACCAGGCTCTGATACCACCTGTAACGACCCGCCATTTTTCACAACATTGTGGGCCTAGCTGGCTAGGTGTTACTCACAATTTAGCAAATATGTCTAGCATTTCTAACAAAAACATATATAAAGATCCCACAGTCTTGGACCGTTTCCCAGTAGCCACACTTATTTCTCAAATAAATAAAAAGGGAGTCCCCATATTTATTTTGCTCCATGCTCTGGTTGTCAATCACCTAATTTCGTATCTGCACACCTGCGGAGGCAATTCCGCGTTAGTGATTACAACACTAAGTAGTATAATAGATAAAACAAGTCAAGTACATTCCACTATTTCCCTATGTTCATTTTAATATGCGGTGGAGCGATTCCGCTATACTCCAAAACAATGCGGAGGAGGTATCCGCTGTGATCCGCACACCCCGGCCGTAGCCCTTTTGTGGGGAGGCTACCACTACCATCTCCAGTGCCAGTGCCTCGCACACCCCGGCCGTAGCCTTTTTGTGGGGAAGCTATCACTGCACTCAGGTGATTGCTACGCCCTGTTTGTGGGGAAGCTCTCACTACCAATTCTAGTGCCAGTGCCTCACACACCCCGGCCGTAGCCTTTTTATGGGGAGGTTATCACTGCACTCCAGTGCCAGTGCCTTGCACACCCGGCTGTAGCCTTTTTATGGGGAAGCTATCACTGCACTCAGGTGAATGCTACGCCCCGTTTGTGGGGAAGCTCTCACTACCAATTCTAGTGCCAGTGCCTCACACACCCTGGCCGTAGCCATTTTATGGGGAGGCTATCACTGCACTCCAGTGCGATGGAGGAATCGCTGTGCCTCGCTCACCCCGGCCGTAGCCTTTTTATGGGGCGGCTATCACTACTCCAAAACAATGTCGATGCATTACACAATTTACGCACATAATACGACCCCGTGTCGGACTGAGTCAATTCTTTGACCCCGGTTGCACTCGGTGCATGGTGGTCGAATCTGGGCTCAGGCCGACCTAGGCTACCAACAAGGAAAGTACGATGTTCTACCTATTATACGTACCTGACTTGTGATTTCGTCTGACTGTGATCCGCTAACCCTAATCTGAATGAGGGCATAAAATTATACATTAGTATAATTTTATTTGCATGAACCTACATGCAACTACATGACTAATATACTATCAATTTTTAAATGATGTAATTAGTTCATGTTAGTCTTCATTACTTATTAAATTTTCAGCAATTCTGATGATAATTAATTATTAATTATCCCCATCCAAATCCCCATTAACTAGTTGATAATTTAATTATTAACATGTCCCATACTTAATTCTTTTGTATTTACCTTATATTCTAACTCGACCGCATCGAGTTCTCCCATATTTACCTGGTTGCCATTCTACTTTAACAATTCATTTAACGACCCTAAAGCTCCCAGCTTTATTGTAGTCAACCAGCGAAAGCCGGTATTTTCACCATGCATGGCGACCAACCAGTAACGTGGCGGCCTCCATTCGCTGCTATGGCGTCTCCAACTTGGCCACCACATGGCAACCCTCAACCAGTCCTTGGCGACCCCATTCCGGCCACCCAATCAGCAACCCCGACCTGACCATGGTGACTCCATGTCGGTCACATAATCAGCCCATGACCCATGGCGACTACCCTAGTCGGCCACATAAACAGCACCCGACCAGACCCATGGCGGCTCCCCTTGCACCACCATGACGACGACCCTCTAGCACCACCATGACGACGACCCTCTAGCACCACCATGGCGGCGCCCCCGACCAGCATGGCTGCACCACCACACCGACACCGACCTGTTCTCCCCTCGGATTTCAGACCTGCGTGCCTCCTCGACGGTCTGTTTTGGCCCTCCAAGGTGACTCCATCCGGCCAGCATCACCGTCGGGAGCAATTCCCACCTCCAGCACGTCAACCCCGCACCATGGAAGGAAACATGGCGTGGTTGCTGCTGGAAAACAGCAGGACGTCCTCCTGGTTTTCTTCTTCCCTTGTTGATTTCTCATTTAATTCTTATGTTTATCATGTTTATGATTTATGCAACATGTGTATGCATGCAACAAAAGAAAAAAAGGAAAGGAAGAAGAATTACCCGAGCGAAGGAGGAAGCCGGCGTCTGTCTGAAGAGAAATTATGTGGATGACGCCCTCCCTTCTCTTTATATAATGTCATGAAGGCTAGGGTTTGTGAAAACTTACTTCGCCCGTATTTCACTTAATCGAGTAACCGGGTAATCGATATGATTCACTTTATTGTTTAAACGGTTTGATTCCGCTTGACCGATTAAACAATAATTAATCGGTTAAAATACTTTTCACTTAACCGGGTAATTCACAGTTAACCGGTTGACGGTAAATAATTTGTATGGAAAAAAAATAAATTTTTCCAACATTCGATCCCACCGCGACGAACGTATTTATTATTATTATTATTATTATTTTTTCGGGTCTTTACACCAACACTCAAGTGTCCCTAGAAAAGGAACTGGATCGGTCACAGTGTCGTAGCCAACTTGGTCCTAAATCAAATATCTTGCTCTATTCCATAATGGATCAAGGACAGCTGCTATATATAACTCTACTGTGTGGTATGGCGCTTGTAACTATCTTTTTGACCACTAACTGCTACTGAAGAAGGCTCTCTGTGATGGAATGATGGCAAGAACACCTATACATATACAATGTGTCTCAAGGAGTATCAAAACATACTTTGTATAGAATTGTGAAGGCTATATCCGGTTTGTGGCATGTGCGCTAGTCAATGTTTGCTCATCTCAACCATCTAGAAACTGATGGTAGGACTAGTATATTTGGAAAGATGAATGAAAATACCAGATGAAAGCTTGGCTCTGTTTGACATATCTAATCACATGGAAGGAGACTGGATCTCTCCTAGAAAATTAATCATACTGCTTCAGTGCTCTAACCGGGAGGTGTCTCATCCTCACATAGTCTGACATCATGTCTCTATCTGTGGTGATGCAAGGATATATGTTTGAGTCACAATGGGAGAATGAACCTCTGTAATTAGACTTTATCATAGGTGGCCAGCCTACAGAACAGCTAATCAATGATGAGCCTAAGAGATGGCTCCTAAGTGGCTCTAGTTTAGTCAACTAACAGTAGGCATGTGTTTCTCGATACCGTAATAGTCACGCACTTTTAAACGGACGGGGTTCATATGACCTGAAGAACCACTATCTCTCATTGAGTCTACGGGGACTCATAGTGAGGTTTGACATGTGTCTTGTCCGTTCTTCAGTGGTATGTGACCTGTCGTCCCATACCGATTTATAGCACTAATTTTGACTCACATGCCTACTACCGCTGTGGTAGACTCTTAAGCAAAGCTGTCAGTTAAGATGAGCATACACTGGGTATCCCTCTATCTTGTCAACGTGATCCGGTCTGTAAAGACCGTGGAAAAAATTTTTTTTTTTAATATATTCCACTCAGGCAGGGAAGGATCGAACGTTAGAGATTAAGTATATTATATTCTTGTCCGGGCGCGGGTTCGTCCGCTGGTGCGGGTTAGAGTGTTCCCGCGTCGGGTTGGAAGGGTTCGGTGGGACCGAGGCGCCCTTGCCGCGCAAAGAGACAGCGGGATGAGACCAAAGAGTCACAAGTATTCAATAACACTTAGACAATTCTGCAACTGCAATGCTGCTTCAACTTCAGCAGGGAGAGATTGTCTTCCTCCTCTGGATTGCAATAACTCCTCCAAGGCGTCTCCTTCAATTGTAGCAAACCTTCATCTTCAAATACAGCATCCTCATCAAAAGCATGCTGGAGCAACGTCCTTTCCAATCAGCAGCAGCAAGGTTGGCATCTCATCCTTCAATGGCGTCCTTAATTGCAGCAAGCCTCCATCTTCAAATGCAGCGTCCTCATCAAAAGCAGGCTGGAGCAACGTCCTCTCCAATCAGCAGCAGCAAGGTTGGCATCTCATCCCTCAATGGCGTCCTTAGTTGCAGCAGGGTGTATTTCAGCAACTCCTTCTTCAAGTCTCCTTCTTCAATTCAGCAAACATGGGTGTCCTCCTCCTAGCAGCAACATCAACCTTCAATGGCGACCTTAGTTGCAGCAGGGTGGATTTCAGCAACTCCTTCTTCAATTCAGCAACAGCAAGGCAAGGTCTCCAGTAAAAAGACAGAGTCTTCTACTTCTTCAAGTGGCTCTTTCTTTAAGTAGTAATGCTTGGCATCTCTTTCTTCTAGCCTCCATTGCAGCCAGATCCTTGCTTGCCCTTTCAACCTGCAATGGCGTCCTTCTTTATAGTAAGCGAACAACAACTTCGTCTTCCTCAATGCAATAACTTTGTCTTCTCCAATGCAATGACTTTATCTTCTCCAATGCAATGACTTTATCTTCTCCAATGCAATGACTTTGTCTTCTCCAATGCAATGACTTTGTCTTCCTCCACTTGCAATGACTTTATCTTCCTCAATCTCGTGGACCCCTTTCCCTCCTTCCGAATAAATCTCACGTATCTTATTTCTATTAAATTAGGCATAACCACGGGTTCAACCACGACTGGCTGGGTTAACCGTCATGATTGAGCCGAGGGGTGCGGTGACAAATTTGGACGACCAATTCTCTACCCGGTTAAATATTTTAGTCTTTACCCCGTTACCCGGTTAAAGGAATTAAATACGGGTGTTGGTGTCTTTCCACAAACCGTAGCCGTCATTTCATTTATAAAGGACGTCCTCCACCCTAGCCTTCATTTGCATTCTCTTCTCCTCTTCCTTGCCGGCGTGTCTTCTTCCTTGCTTAGGTATTCTTCCTATCTCCCTCTTCTTAATTTTCTTGCATGCATATTTTAATTTGATAATAAGCTTTATAATCGTGAGGATTAAAAGTTTAAAATCAATAAGAAAACAAATACAATTTTACACCGGAGAAACTAAAATTGCCGCGAGTTTCCCCTGTTCGGCGAGATGGGCAAGCACGGGCAAGCCTCGTCGGGAATCAGTGGCGACGACCGTTTCGACGACGGAAGATGATCCAACTCTCTTCGTCGATCAGTATAGGGTTGATCTCACGGTTGTGGATGCCGACCTGGGGTGGTGAATAGAAAAACATGGGACGGCGGCGAAAACAGGGGCGACGGCGGTGGGTGAAGAAATCCGGCCGTCCTGGGTGGAGACGGGTCCCAATATGGCCGGGAAAGGTAGATAGGTGGTCGAGGGTGATGAGGCGACCACCCAATTGAGGTGGCGACGCTCGCTGGCGTTGGAATCGCCGACGCGAGCGCGCCGCTAGGAAGGCGATGCGGGCATCGCCGCGGCTGGAAGAAGGCCGGAGTTGGCCGGGGCGACACCGCAATGGCATGGCAGGGCTGGTCGGCGACGATTGATGGTGGCGGCGGCTGCTGGAGCTTGCCTGGAGTCGAGAACAGAGCATGCCGGAGAAGAACGAAGAAGAAGAAGAAGAAGGGCGGTGGCAATTCTGTAAATACTAGTTGACTCGATACTGACTCGAGTTAAAAATAATACAAACTCGTAATAAATCTTTTAAAATAATTATTTTAACGGGTTATAGGGTAAAGTTACTAAACTAATTAATTTTTAGACGAAGTCGACATGGACATAAGTAATAAAATTATGGTAATGATAAACTGTCGATAATTAATCAGCGTAATAAAAGCGATCAAATTAAATCGGACGGTTATAAGTAATTAATAAATAAAGATGTTACCTTTACCATATTAAATTTAATATTAGGTAAGTAAAGTGATTATTTTAATAACGAGTAAGTAATGTAGAAAATGGGTTATTAAACTATAGTCGGGTAGCAATCACTCGCGTCGAACCTAAATAGCATAATGGAAATAAATAAAGTTCGAAACTTTATAGAGTCAAATAATTTAAAATAATTGTATTAATAATATTTATGAATTAAAATAATTCAAATTATTTTAAATAATTTAATTGAACAACTTAATTAATTAAATTGCTGTAAGTAATAGTAGCGATTAAAAAAATTATAACCGAAGAAAAATATATTAATAATATTAATTAAATATTTGGGTATAAGTTGATAATTATTTTATTATTTGTTAGGTGTTAATTATGATCTAGATTATTAATGTAAAGTAGAATTTAAATGATTATGTCACATGAATAGTTTAATATTTAATATTGTTGAAATTTTAGATTTAATAGTATATATATATATTAGTCATTTAGTTGCATGCATTTCTACTTGAATAAAATTATACTTATGTATAATTTTATGTCCTCGTTCAGATTAGGATCATTGGTCGCAGCTGCAAGTTCGAAATATCTAGGTCCGTATAATTATTTAAAATGTTTTATTTTCCCTTTAGATACCTGTCATAGCCCAGATTCGACCACCATGTACCGAGTGCAACCGGGATTGAGGAATTGACTCAGTCTGACACGGGCTACGCCCTTCATAATCATATAATGGACATGATGGACTGATCCATCACCCAATCAATTGGACATTGCGGATTGGACTCGCTAGCCAATTACGGACATGGTGGATTGGACCCACCAGCCGATAACGGACATGGCAGATTGGACTCGCCAGCCGGTAATGGACATGATGGACTGACCCATCAGCCAATAAATTGGACATGGCAGATTGGACTCACTAGCCAATTACGGACATGGTGGGTTGGACCCACTAGCCGATAACGGACATGGCGGAATGGACTCGCTAGCCGGTAATGGACATGATGGACTGACCCATCAGCCAATAAATTGGACATGGCAGATTGGACTTGCCAGCCAATTACGGACATGGTGGATTGGACCCACCAGCCGATAATGGACATGGCAGATTGGACTCGCCAGCCGGTAATGGACATGATGGACTGAGCCATCAGCCAATAAATTGAACATGGCGGATTGGACTCGCCAGCCAATTACAGACATGGTGGATTGAACCCACCAGCCGATAATAGACATGGCGGATTGGACTCGCCAGCCGGTAATAGACATGGTGGACTGACCCATCAGCCAATAGATGGACATGGTGGACTGACCCATCAGCCAACTAATGGACATGGTGGATTGGACTCACCAACCTATAATGAACATGACAGATTGGACTCGCCAGCCGAGAATGTACATGATGGACTGACCCATCAGCCAACTAATGGACATGGTGGACTGAACCATCAGCTAATAAATGGTCATGTTGGAATGGCCACAAGTGCCAATATTATAGATATTGATAGCGAGTTTATGGACTTGTTTTATTTAATTATACAGCTTAGTGGTTAATCACTAATGTGGAATTGCGTTCGCAGGTTAGCAGATGGACCTAAAGACTAAGAGACGACATGGTGGTTCTCCTACCAACGCAGGTGGTGAACGGCTAATAAACGGACTTCCCTTTTTACTTTTCTTGTGTTATAAATGTGGCTATGGGAAACGGTCTAAGACTATGGGATAATTACATCATGCATTGTCATTTGAAAATAAGTTCTTTTGAGTTAGAAATGCTAGACTTATTTGTTTCATATTATTCATGTAACCTTTTAAGTAACACCCGGTCCAGTTAGGACTGGTTGTTATAGGGAGAGCTTCCCCACAAATGGGCATAGCAATCACCTGAGTGCAGTGATAGCTACCCCACAAAAAGGCTACGGCCGGGGTGTGCAGATCACAGTGGATACCTCCTCCGCATTGTTTTGGAGTATAGCGGAATCGCTCAACCGCATATTAAAATAAACATAAGGAAATAGTGGAATGTACTTGTCTTGTTTTATCTATTATACTACTTAGTGTTGTAATCACTAACGCGGAATTGCCTCCGCAGGTATGCAAATACGAGATTAGGAGATTGACATCCAGAGTATGGAGCAAAATAAATATGAGGACTCCTTTTTTTATTTAATTGAGAAATAAGTGTGGCTGCTAGGAAACGGTCCAAGACTGTGGGATCTTTATATATGTTTTTATTAAATAAAAAATGTTAGTCATATTTACTTAATTGTGAGTAACACCTGGCCAGCTAGGCCCACAATATCGTGAAAAATGGTGGGTCGTTATAGGTGGTATCAGAGCTGACCTGGTTCCATGTTAGATGGTGGGCTAGATTAGAAACGTTGGCTAGGCTGCCGGTCACGAGCCAAAAAGGTCGTAGGTTGGGGCTAGCAACGGGCCAAGAATAAGCATTTCGGGGACGAAATTCCCTAAGGTGGGTGGATTGTGAGATCCCTCAACTTAGTCCCACATCTAATACCTACTGGGAGAAGTTCTTGTTTATAAGTGGGAATGGACTATAGATCTTTAACT
>JAURVB010012369.1:0-32196 GCA_033002965.1 Piper betle
AGGCCTGGTTTGTGATACGAGTGATGTCCGATATGAGGAGAGAATGATTAGGTCTCAGAGATTGGAGCTCCAGAGGCGATTTGAAGCGGTAAACTTTATTTTTTCTTCATATGACATTGGATTTATGTACTTTATTTTTCTCTTTTTCTTTTTACTTCATTGAATAAATTGGTTATGCTTCATTATATGTAAATTGATGAATTTGAATAATTTAGTTTTTTTTATTTACACATCATTTAGTGAATGGTCTCTAAGTTTGAGCTGGATTTTTTTATTGGCATCTTTTTTCTGAATTCACAATATATGGATAATTGGTAATCCTTCGTAGGATGGAAATTGATGAATTTTAATCGGGTTGATTGGTTTGCTTCATTTACTGTGTGATGCATATTATGTGTTCTCAAAATTTGATGTGATGAGAACTGCATTTGTTTATGTGTACTTCAGCTATGTTCTTCTGAGTTTACAATATGATAATAATATACGATGCTTTAATTGGATGGAAATTGATGAATTTGAATAAATTAGGTCTTTCTGGTTTAATGAATGTTACAGATTTTGTGTTTTCAAACTTTGATAGTATGGGAGCTGTCTTGTAAATGGGTACTTCTGCTTTATTCTTTCGAGGTTACAGTTTGTTTATGATTGGTTTGTCACATTTTAAAAACTCCAGGATTTAGCTTTTATGTGAGTAATTAAATATGATAGGGTGGATATTTGATGAGTTTCAGCATTTTTTTTACTTAATGTTATATTTTAGATTATGTGTTCTCTAGTTTTGCTATAATGTAAGTAGTATTTATTCATGGGTACTTCATCTTCGTTCATTTGAGTTTACACTGATTTTTTTGTTGGCATTTGTCTTCATGTTGGTGTAACTGTGGATGCTTACTTTATTATGTATAGTTTTCTCTGTCAATATTTGGTCTCATTATGTCTATAATTGTTATTGTCTATAACTTATCTCTGCTAGATTGTGATCATCGTCACAGGTACTGTGTCATTCTCTAAATGCTCACATATAAATGAACAACACAAAGAGATGTAGAAACAAGATGGTTATTGTTTAAGTTCAGTATTGAATGAGGGGATTAGTCTTTGCTGTGTCAATCGAATTTTATTTCTATAAATTATCTTTTCTTCATTTTGAAGTTTAATGAAACCGTTTGATATTTTCATCTTCGTCACTATTCCTTCAGGCACAAGCAAAGAAAGTGGCCTTAAGGAAACTTCCTGAGCAGACTATTTTAGCTGAAGTTCGGCAAATGGTTGAGGAGATGCAGTCTCTCAATAAAAAGCTTGAAGAAACAGTAAGCCCTGCTACATCAATTGCGATCAACTTCATTATTCTAGGGTGGCATCAATGTAGGCCACTCGTTACTGACGGTTTTTCTATATATATGTAGGTGAGGAATGCGAGCGATGAAAGCTGTCGGGACTGCGGAGGAGCAGCACGGAACCGCGCACACATGTACCTGCCGCGTGTAACGTATAATGACGGTGTGTTATTGCTACGTGAATGATAATTTTGATGTGTTTGTTTAGATAAATTGCTTGTTTTGAAATGAATGGATAAATGTGAATGAGTAGTGAGTTTGGAGTTCAGGCTCGGTTCAATTGAAACGAAGGAGATAATGATGAATGCTACGATAGATTATCATGTTTTACCGTATTTTCATAAAATAGTATATATTTTCTTTTGGTTTCTCATTTATTATTTTATCTTGTCTTTGCTTGCACGTCATGGCATGTATGTAGGACTCCGTTAGAACCCACGCATCCCATCCATGCATTTCATGTTTGCATCTCCATCTTAAAACGCCGAGAGTAGATCCTGGACGGCTTAACCGAACCCAGTAGATTAGCGAACGGTTCGGTCGCCGGTGACATTCCCGGGTCGGTTCGCGGGTGAGCCGAAACGGGGTGTTACACTTGTGGTTCAAATGGTACTAAAGTCGACTGCTTGAGAGTACTCGGCCTTCGTGCTCAAGGCCAGGAGAAATATGGAGGTAAGGAGAGGGCTTAGGATAAAGTTTCACAAGAAGTACTGAAAAAGAAGTGCCGAGAGCGGCACAGTACCAGCGGCAGATCAGTAAGTTCGGGATGCTACTGGGTCTGCAGCCCAGTGGCTCCTTAGTAGTGCCCTTCAGAGTGTTCACGTGGAGTATATGTTATTTTCTTTCATATGAGAGTTTGCTCTCATAGCTAGTTTGTTATAGTTATTTTCTTTTCGGACCAGTAATGCTTGTTACTGACGTTTTTCCTATATATATATATAGGTGATAAGCACGAGATGGATGTGCTGGCCAGGACGGAGGAGCAATAAGGTCTTCTGCACACACACATTGGGTGATTGAATGTTTAATGTTTTGTTTATGATGTTATTTTATAAACATGTTATGATTAAATATTTGAGGCATGACAATGACATGAAATGAAATGATCAGAGTAGCGCAGTAAAAGTGTGATGCGTTAGGACCCAAAGTTCAGAGAATGATGAATATAGTAGATTAGAAGTCTGTGTGAATGCTAGTGTTGCTATGCGTATATATGTTTGAATATATGATTTTGACAGGGTGGCCCCTAATTGCATTTTTAGGGGAAATTCTGTCCCTTTCGTTTTAGAATTTTTACTAATTTTGATTGTAATTGTGCTTGTAACGACCCAGCCCAAAGTGCAACGTAATGGGCTAAGTCATTTCTTTAAAATGGGTACCCCGAAAGTTAAAGATCTATAGTCCATTCCTACTTATAAACAGGATCTTCTCCCAGTAGGTATTAGATGTGGGACTAAGTTGAGGGATCTCACAATCCACCCACCTTAGGAAATTTCGTCCCCGAAATGCCTATTATTGGCCCGTTGCTAGCCCCAGCCCACGTCCTTTCTGGCCCGTGACCGGCAGCCTAACCAACATTTCTAGTCTTGGCCCGTTGCTATCCCCAGCCCGTGACCTTTTTTGGCCCGTGACCGGCAGCCTAGCCAACGTCCCTAGTCTATCCCACCATCTAACACGGAACCAGGTCGGCTCTGATACCATTTGTAACGACCCAGCCCAAAGTGCAACGTAATGGGCTAAGTCAATTCTTTAAAATGGATACCCCGAAAGTTAAAGATCTATAGTCCATTCCCACTTATAAACAGGATCTTCTCCTAGTAGGTATTAGATGTGGGACTAAGTTGAGGGATCTCATAGTGCTTGTGTGAAAATTGGTTGCATGTCATCCATGTAGTATCCTGTTAGGGTTTTATGCATTCATACATACATATAGCAAGTTCGGGTTAGCCGACCTAACCGGGGCCTGTAACATGCCGGTTTGGTTCACGAGTGTGAACCGGATTTGGGGTGTTACAGTGAAAGTGATGGGAAAAGGCGATATTAAAATAAGAACCAAGAATGGTTTTGTGGAAACAATTTCTAATGTGCTGTATGTTCCTGACCTGAAAAGTAATTTATTGAGTGTTGGTCAATTACAAGAAAAGGGTTTTGAAATCACTATTAAGAATGGTGTTTGTGAAATTTCTGATTCTGTTAGAGGTGCTATTGCAGTTTTTCAGATGGGTTCAAACAGATTGTTTCCATTGAAGATTGAAAGCATTCAATCTTGCTTGATGGCCAAAATGAAAGATCCTTCGTGGTTATGGCATTGTCGTTACGGCCACTTGAGTTTTGGTGGATTGAAAAATATGGTGACGGCCTTCCTCAAATCACCACTCCTTCCAAATCTGTGAAGAATGTGTTGTTAGCAAACAACATCGTTCTAAATTTCCAAAAGGGAAGTCATGGAGAGCAAAGGAAGTTTTGCAGCTGGTTCATTCAGACATTTGTGGTCCGATAAACCCAACTTCTAATGGAGGTAAACGATACTTCATTACCTTCATTGATGATCTTTCTAGAAAAACTTGGGTTTATTTTTTACAGGAAAAATCAGAAGCTTTCTCAACATTTCAAAACTTCAAAGCTTTTGTGGAGAATGAAACAAGAAAGAAAATTCAGACCCTACGAACAGATCGTGGTGGTGAATATTGTTCAACGGAATTTGAAGCTTTTTGTGTAGGGCATGGCATTCGAAGAGAACTTACAGCTGCATATACACCACAACAGAATGGTGTATCAGAAAGGAAAAATGGAACCATTCTCAACATGGTGAGAGGCTTGTTGGGAATAGGAAGAATTCCAAAGTCTTTTTGGCCAGAAGCAGTAAATTGGAGCATTCATGTTTTGAACAGAAGCCCAACTTTTGCTGTTCAAAACATGACACCAGAAGAGGCTTGGAGTGGGAGAAGACCAAATGTGGATCACTTCAGAATCTTTGGATGCATTGCATATGCTCATGTCCCAAATCAAAAAGGAAGAAACTTGATGACAAAGCTGAAAAATGTGTCTTTCTTGGTGTAAGTGATACATCCAAAGCATATAAATTATTCAATCCACTAACAAAAAGGATTGTGATAAGTAGGGATGTTGTTTTTGATGAAGAAAACACTTGGGATTGGAATAGGCAGCAGCCTACTCAAGTCCTTTATGAAGACGATGCTGAACAAGAGCAAATTTCAGAACCTTGCTTGGCTGAAAACTCATCAAGTGCTACTGCTACAGCTACTGAAACTGCACCAACAGCTGCTGGAATTAATTCTCTCCATCGTATTCGAAGAAGGCCAACTTGGATGCAAGACTATGAGGTAACTGGAATTGACAATTCAGAAGATCCAATTACACACTTTGCTCTGTTTTCAGATTATGATCCTACCACGTTTGAAGCTGCTGTCAAAGAAGAAAAATGGAGAAAAGCAATGGATGTTGAAATTGATGCCATTGAATGGAATGACACTTGGGAGCTCTCTGATCTTCCAAATGGGCAGCAAACCATTGGTGTAAAGTGGGTCTTCAAAACAAAGTTGAAAGAAAATGGTGATATTGACAAGCACAAAGCATGCTTGGTTGCCAAAGGTACAAGCAACAATATGGGGTTGATAATATAGAAGTCTTTTCTCCAGTAGCAAGACATGACACAATCAGGTTGGTGGTTGCATTGGTGGCACAGAATTCTTGGCCTATTTTCCAGCTAGATGTCAAATCGGCATTTTTGCATGGGTACTTGGATGAACAGGTATTTGTTGATCAACCTCTTGGCTATGTCAAAATTGGAAATGCACATAAAGTTTACAAATTAAAAAAGACTCTCTATGGACTAAAACAAGCTCCATGGGCTTGGTATAGTCTCATTGAGACTTATTTCCTTAAAGCTGGTTTTTCAAAATGTCCCTACGAGTATACATTGTTTGTTAAGATTGGGGATAAAGGAAAAATGCTCATTGTGTGCTTGTATGTTGATGATCTAATATTTACTGGGAATTGTGATGCCATGTTTGAAGAATTTAAGAAGTCTATGACGAATAAGTTTGAAATGTTTGATCTTGGTATGATGCGTTACTTTCTTGGCATAGAAGTAGTACAATCAGGTGATGGGATCTTTGCTTCTCAAAAGAAATATGTGGGTGATATCTTAGACAGGTTCCAAATGAAGGATTATAATCATGTAAGCACTCCAGTTGAAGTTGGCTTAAAGCTACATAAAGATCATGAAGGGAAGAGGGTCGACAACACTCTTTACAAACAAATCGTGGGTAGCTTGATGTATCTGACTGCGACAAGACCAGATATAACTTATTCGTGTCTAATCAGCAGATATATGGAGAATCCTATAGAAATGCATTTGTTAGCTGCCAAGAGAATCCTTCGTTACTTGCAAGGAACTAGAGATTTTGGGCTACTCTACAAGAAAGGTGAAAAGTCCAATTTGCTAGGATTTACTAATAGTGATTATGCGGTGCAATCTCATGGTTCTCCAAGAAGCAACCAATTGTCAATTTGTCAAGTACAAAAGCTGAATTTGTTGCTGCTACTGCTTGTGCTTGTCAAGCTATTTGGCTAAGGAGAATTCTTGAGGAGCTACAATGCAAGCCACAAGGAGCTACAAAAATTATGTGTGACAATAATTCAACAATCAAATTATCCAAGAATCCTGTGCTACATGGAAGAAGCAAGCATATTGATGTGAAGTTCTATTTCTTGAGAGATCTTACAAAGGATGAAGTGGTTGATCTAATTTTCTGCAGAAGTGAAAATCAATTGGCTGATATATTTACCAAACCTCTAAAAATTCCAACATTTCAGAAATTAAGAAAGATGTTTGGTGTTCGTCCATTAAAGGAGGATAATATTCCTTCAAACTGCTTGTGTGCATCATCAATTTGAGGGAGGGAATGTTGAATAAGTCAATTTGTTAGGATTGTTAGGAAGTACGTTGTAGTTGATGCACGTGTTGGAGTCACTTAGTTAGCTTGTTATTTTGTAGTTCCTATTCTATAGGAAGAGTGGTTGCACACATGTTTAGAGGGCAAAATCGCTTCCTACTTTCTATGTATCACCCGTTGGATTAAAAGTCTATATTAAGGCTACCATCAGTTGTATTTTTTAATATTCAAGCAATTAATGAAATAAATTTTTTTCTTCCTTCTCGTGTCTTTCTTTTAACAGCTCAGACATCTTGAAGGCTTCTCCATCTACTGGAACAAGTTCTCCGGCAAGTTCCCCGAAAACTTTGGCAGGAACTCGCCGCTCAATAGCGTGGACATCTCTGAGAATCAGTTCTCAGGTGTCTTCCCCAAGTACTTGTGCGAGAGCAATAAGTTGCAGTTCTTGCTGGCCTTGGACAACCATTTCATGGGGGAGTTACCAGATTCACACACAAATTGCAAGTCCCTGGTGCGGTTCCGAATCAGCCAAAACAAGCTGTATAGGAGGATTACCAGCGGGATGTGGGGATTGCCGGTCGCCACGATCATTGACGTCTCAGACAACAACTTCTCTGGGGAATTGTCTTCGTAGATTGGACAATCTACTGCTTTGAATCAACTGCTGCTTCAGAACAACAGGTTCACAGGCAAGCTTCCTCTTGAAATCGCCAAAGTTGCCGAGTTGCAAAAGCTTTCCACATATGACAACTTGTTTTCTGGTGAGATACCATCTGAAATAGGAGAGTTGAATCAATTATCATCACTGCATCTAGAACAGAATTCCTAACAGGGCAGATTCCCAACGAATTGAGTCGATTCCCAACGAATTGAGTCGATTTCCCAAATTGGTCGATCTGAATTTGGCGGTGAACTCTTTGTTTGGAAAAATGTCCGATAAATTCCCTCCTCTGATTGTTTTGAACTCATTGAACTTATCAATGAACAAGCTCTCGGGCGGCATTCCAGAGAATCTTCAAATTCTGAAGCTGAGCTCAATTGACTTCTCTGGTAACGAACTGTCAGGAAAGGTCCCATCTATGCTTCTCAAGATTGGAGGATATCGAGCGTTCTCCGACAATAGTGGCCTCTGTTTGGATCAAAGTGTCCGGTACCAAGTTGCTATTCCCTCAAAGATGAGCTTCTGCAGCACAAGCGATGGCCAGAAAGGTGTACGCAGACTATGCTGTTGAGAAAAATCCCCAAAATTGGAGATCAACCACATCGAACAAAAGTAATGGGAAAATAAGACCTGAGAAATAAGATAAAACAAAACCACAAAAGAGCAGAGATTTAACGTGGAAAACCCTCCTTCGATCGAGAGTCAAAAACCACGGGCAACAACGAACAATTCACTACTTCAACCAAAGATTACAGTCATCAAATATATATAGAGATGTACAAGAAGATTACTCACACACTCTATACTATTGAGATTACAAGATTTCTCTCTCTCTCAATACTCTGTATAAGATAAACTCATGAATATTTTTCCCTCTTCTTTTATCTCTATATCTCTCTCTACCTCTCTTTTTCTTGTCTTTTCTTCTACTTGTCTTGCCTTCTTAGAATGAGGCAAATGAAGCTCAATTTATAGAGTAGCTTTAAGACCCTTCAATCTCCATGGAACAACTAACATCCACCTCTGTTAATATTTCAAGATTTCTTTAGTATTCTGAATGTGACAATGGGTTACATATTATTAATATAATTACACATATTAACAATCTCCCACTTGGAGTCCGATTGTAACACTCCAGTCCAAACTCTTCCTCCACTTGTTCGTTGCATGAGTCCACCTACATGTTAGTGCAAGTTCACCAAAGTTGAGCAAAAACTCAACTTTTGTCCATCCACCAGTTTAGTCAACATATCCACCGGATTATTTTTTCCATCTATCTTCTCCAACTTCAATTTATGTTTTCTAACAAAGATCTGATAAAATGATACCTTAACCAAATATGTTTGGTCCTATAATGAAATGCCGAGTTCTTGGCTAAATAGATTGTACTTTGACTATCACTGTACAACCTGCAATCAACCCCATTAAAACCTAACTCATTCATTAATGTTTTAATCTAAATATATTCCTTGCTAGCTTCTGTAGCAGCCACATATTCAGCCTCAATTGAAGACAGAGCAACTATCTTTTGGAATTTGGAAACCCAACTCACCGCAGTTCCACCAACTATAAAGATGTATCCGGATGTACTCCTGCCATTGTCTCCATTTCCAGCATGATCTGAGTCCACATAACCTTACACATCAATATTATCACCCCCAAAACACAAACAATAATTAGAAGTTCCTTTCAAGTACTTGAAAATCCATTTCACTGCCTCCCAGTGTTCTTTTCCTGGGTTCATCATGAATTAGCTCACTACTCCCACTGCATGTGTAATATCTAGTCTTGTACTCACCATAGCATACATAAGACTTCCAATAGCTGAAGCATACGGCACATTTTTCATGTGAGCTTTATCCTCCTCACTCTTAGCACCTTGTTCTTTGGATAATTGGAAACTACCCAAAGTAGTAGTCACCGGCTTGGATTCATTCATGGTGAATCTCTCAAGAACTTTCTTCACATACCCTTCTTGAGATAACCACAACTTCTTGTTCTTCTTGTCTTGGGTAATTTGCATCCCAAGAAGTTGTTTTGCTTCACCCAAATCCTTCATGGAAAAACTCTTGGCTAACCTCATCTTGAGACTAACTATTTTCTCCATACAAGTCCCTGCAACAAGCATGTCATCTACATACAAAGTTAAAATAATGTAATCCCCATCATTAAACTTTTGTAGATGTACACAGTGGTCTGAATTGCTCCTAGCAAATCCATTATCCAACATAAACTTGTCAAATTTTAAATACCATTGTCTTGGTGCTTGTTTGAGTCCATATAGACTTCTCTTCAATTTGCACACCATATTTTCCTTACCTTTGACTTCAAATCCTTTTGGTTGTTCCATATAGATCTCCTCCTCCAAATCACCATGAAGGAAAGCTGTATTTACATCAAGCTGCTCTAAATACAACCCCTTTATAGCCACAATACTCAAAATAATTCTAATAGAAGTCATTTTTACAATAGGTGCAAATATATCATGAAAATCAATCCTTTCTCTTTGACCAAAACCTTTCACCACAAGTCTTGCCTTATACCTTTGTACACCACCGGCTTCAGACTTGATGCGATAGATCCACTTGTTTTGTAGAACCCTCCTTTTTGGTGGCAACTTCACCAACTCCCATGTATGATTCTTCTCCAATGATGACATCTCATCCTTCATGGCCAACTCCCACTTAAGATGAGCTTTGTCACTCATGGCTTCATCATAGGACTTCGGTTCTCCTACATCAGTATACAAAGCATGTTGTACAATTAAATTTAATTTCTGAGTAGGCTTTCTAACCCTTGTACTCCTCCTTGGCTTAGGAGCAACAACTATCTCTTGTGGTGGCTCTGAGTCATCAATTTCAACTTGTGTATCAGAATATTCAGAATCTGATTCATCATCATTTAGTTGATTAGCTTGTGACTCACCTTCTTGTTCGGTCTCATCAGAAGATAATTGTTTCTCATCACTTAGAACAAATCCTTAATTTTCAGCACTTGGCATCTCTTCATCTGTCTCATCAAGCTCCATATACTCTTTTTCTTTTGACTCCTCATTCTTTTCTTCTTTCATGTCTTTGTACATGCACTCTTCATTGAATACAACATCCCGACTTCGAAACACCTTGTTGTTCTCGAAATCCCACATCCGGTAACCATACTCATCACCTCCATATCCAAGAAATATGCATTTGTGGGACTTTGTATCAAGCTTCTTTCTTGATTCCCTATAAATATGTGTATATGCAATAGAACCAAAGACTTTAAGAAAAGAGTAGTCAACTTTCTTCCAGACCATACCTCTTCCAGTATTTTTCTATCTAAGGCGCTTGATTGACTTTGGTTTATTAGATAGACAGCTGTATCCACTGGGGCACCCCAAAAATGCAAAGGGAGTCTAGCATGAACCCTCATGCTTCTCGCTCGCTCTAGGATGGTCCTATTCATTCTCTTTGCCACCCCATTCTGTTGTGGTGTCCTTGGCACTGTCTTGATCCTTCTAATTCCCCGTTGTTCACAATAGGAGTCAAACACCTTATTGCAATATTCACCACCATTATCCGACAAAAGACATTTCAGTCTTAAACCTGTTTCATTCTCAACTTGGGCTTTCCACATCTTGAAAATGTTAAAGACTGATTTTTTCTTAATAGTGTAGATCTACGTCTTCCTACTAAAATCATCAATGAAGGTAACAAAATAGAGATTACCTCCAAAAGATATATCATGGGCTGGTCCCCAAACATCCGTATGAACCAACTCCAACCTTTTGGATTTCATCTCTCGCCCACTCTTTGTAAAATTGACCTATTTTTGTTTACCTAAAACACAATCTTCACAAAAACTAAAGTTAGAATCAATTATACCTGTCAAAACCTTCTTGGAATGTATGATCCTCATCCCACTCTCACTCAAGTGACCAAGCCTTCTATGTCATAACGTTGCTATGCCATTCTTCTCAGCTGCCAAAGAAACAAACTGATCTACCTTGGTAAACAATGGGTAAAGTGTACCCACCGCCTTCCCCTTGATCACCACCAATGCTCCTTTGCTGATCTTCCACTGATTATTTTCGAATGTGATCCTATAGCCCTCTTGGTCCAGCTTGTTAACAGATATAAGATTTTTCTTTAATTCAGATATATACTTGACCTCCTTGAGAATAAGTTTACCTTCATCATGTATGTTCAAATAAATTACTCCTTTACCTTTAATTCTGCACTTTTGACCATGGCCAATTGTTACATATCCACAATCACTCTTGACAAAATCACAAAACCATTCTTTGTGAGAAGTACAATGAAATGAAGCACCTGAACCAATATACCATGTATCTATGTTGTAATCAACATGAGCAAATAAACAAAATTTCTCTTCATGACCATCAACAACATTAGCTACATTCTTGACTCGCTCGGGACAATCTTTCTTTAAATGTCCTTCCTTGTTAAAAAACCAACAAGTAGGCTAACCCTTGAATTTTCCTTTGGATTTAGAGCGCCCTCGGTTCTTAGGACCTCTACTTTGACTTCTTCCTCTTTCTTTGCCCTTGCTTTTGTCCACCGACAAAGCTGTGCCCGAGATGGATGGTGTGCTATCTACCATGCTTCTCTTCATCATCTCCTCATTTAAGATTGCACCTAGCACTTCATCAAACTTTAGTTTTTCTTTTGATACATTACTTATAGATGTAATTATTGTATCCCAACTCTCCGGCAAAGAACACATGAACATTAAAGATTTAATATCTTCACTAAAAATCAACTCCACGAATTCAAGTTGTGTCCAAATTTTATTGACATCATTCAAATGATTAGCAATAGATTTACCTTCGGGCATCCTTAAAGAGACAAGCTTCCTCAACAAAAATAACCTGTTAGAGGCTGATGACTTCTCATAAACACCAGCTAATGCCTCCATCAACCCTTTGACGGTTGTCTGTTTGGAGACATTAAATGCCACCGTGTAACGACCCAGCCCAAAGTGCAACGTAATGGGCTAAGTCATTTCTTTAAAATGGGTACCCCGGAAGTTAAAGATCTATAGTCCATTCCCACTTATAAACATGATCTTCTCCCAGTAGGTATTAGATGTGGGACTAAGTTGAGGGATCTCACAATCCACCCACCTTAGGAAATTTCGTCCCCGAAATGGCTATTCTTGGCCCGTTGCTAGCCCTAGCCCACGTCCTTTCTGGCCCGTGACCGGCAGCCTAGCCAACGTTTCTAGTCTTGGCCCGTTGCTTACCCCAGCCCGTGACCTTTTTTGGCCCGTGACCGGCAGCCTAACCAACGTCCCTAGTCCATCCCACCATCTAACACGGAACCAGGTCGGCTCTGATACCATTTGTAACGACCCAGCCCAAAGTGCAACGTAATGGGATAAGTCATTTCTTTAAAATGGGTACCCCGGAAGTTAAAGATCTATAGTCCATTCCCACTTATAAACAGGATCGTCTCCCAGTAGGTATTAGATGTGGGACTAAGTTGAGGGATCTCACAATCCACCCACCTTAGGGAATTTCGTCCCCGAAATGCCTATTCTTGGCCCGTTGCTAGCCCCAGCCCATGACCTTTCTGGCCTGTGACCGGCAGCCTAGCCAACGTTTCTAATCCAGCCCACCATCTAACACGGAACCAGGTCGGCTCTGATACCATTTGTAACGACCTAGCCCAAAGTGCAACGTAATGGGATAAGTCATTTCTTTAAAATGGGTACCCCGGAAGTTAAAGATCTCTAGTCCATTCCCACTTATAAACAGGATCTTATCCCAGTAGGTATTAGATGTGGGACTAAGTTGAGGGATCTCACACACCGACTGTGTTAAACACAATCGGACGATGGCTAAGGCTCGCCTATCCAATAAGGCCCACTCCTCAGCTGACATCGCTTCTGGCTTGGTACCTACAAGCGGTTGATGTAGTTGCTTCTCATATAAATAATCCTCAATCTGCATCCTCCACCATTGATAATTTGTTCCAAAAAATTATCAATTTTCCCATTCTTGGAACTGTCCGCCATGACTCCCACTCAAATCAAGATCCAATTGAATGAGACCTAAACTTCCCACAGATGGCGCCAATTGTTGAGAAAAATCACCAAAATTGGAGATCAACCATAGCGAACAAAAGTAATGGGAAAATAAGATAAAACAAAACCACAAAAGAGCAGAGATTTAACGTGGAAAACCCTCCTTCAATCGAGAGTCAAAAACCAAAGGGCAACAACGAATAATTCACTACTTCAACCAAAGATTATAGTCATCAAATATATATAGAAATGTACAAGAAGATTACTCAAACACCTATACTATTGAGATTACAAGATTTCACTCTCTCAATACTCTGTATAAGATAAACTCATGAACATTTTTCCCTCTTCTTTTATCTTTATATTTCTCTTTATCTCTATTTTTCTTGTCTTTTCTTCTGCTTGTCTTGCCTTCTTAGAATGAGGCAAATGAAGCTCAATTTATAGAGTAGCTTTGAGACCCTTTAATCTCCATGGAACAACTAACAGCCACTTCTATTAATATTCCGAGATTTTTTTAGTATTCCGAGTGTGACAATGGGCTACATATCATTAATACAATTACACATATTAACAACTATGCTTCATCTCGTCGGCCATGGTTATCGTCTTTGCCGGGCTCATCCTTGTCAGCTGCATGAGCTTCAAGCAAAGGGATTCGTCTTCTGTAGACGACCCCGAAGACGGCGTTCAGAAGGATACAAATTGGAAGCTCAAATCCTTCCACCAAAAGGAATTCGACGTGAACGAGATCTATAACTTGGAAGAGAACAAAGTGATCGGTTGTGGAGGCACAGGTAAGGTATACAGATTGGATGTGAAGAAGAGTGGCAGCACTTTTGCTGTGAAACAATTATGGGGAGGAAAGGAGACGAAGGCTGCGTCTTCGGAAATGGAGATCTTGGGCAAGATAAGGCATCGTAATATCCTCACGCTTTATGCTTGCCTCACAAGAGGTCAGTCATGTTTCCTGGTGTTTGAGTACATGGCCAATGGCAACCTTTCTCAAGCTCTTCAACGTGAAGTGAAATGTGGACGGCCGGAATTGGACTGGCCTCGGAGATACAAAATTGCAGTTGGTGTTGCCAAGGGGGTCACATGTCTTCACCATGATTGTTCTCCGGCTATAATTCACAGGGACATCAAGTCTACCAACATCCTCCTTGATGAGGATTATGAAGCAATAATTGCAGACTTTGGCATAGCCAAGACTGTCGAGGATTCCAATTCGGGATCAGATTCTGGCTGCTTTGCCGGTACCCACGGTTACAGGGCTTGGTATGAATATGGTGAGTAGAGGAGTGTGAAAGGGTATTATTGTCATTGCAGGTGTTTGAATGGGATGGTCCAGCGGGAGACAACAGAGCGTGGGTTTATAGTGAGTATAAAAACAGAGTCTAAAAATGTAATTGGGAGTTTTGATGAAATGGAATTTGTTGTTGTTTGTTATCTATCTTCCGACTTTCCAGGAAGAACAACCAGGGAACAGGATTCTCCTCTGCTCCCGTTCTCCATCCCCATTCTCGATCCCTCCATCCAATTTGCAGGTGGTCATCAAGATGGCGCCTACAAAGCAGAGCGAAAAACAGAGAAAGGGGAAGGAGCTTCTTGACACGCTGGTGGAGAAGATCATATCATGGCTCCTGGTAAATCTTCACCCTATACAATGTTTCTTCAATGCTTGCATTTGTTATTGTACATAGTTTCATTATGTTAGTTATGGTTCTTGTACATACTATTGAGTTTCGTTCCACAGAGCTTGCCTATTCCTTGAAGCTGAGTGAGAAGAGTGATGTGTATAGTTTTGGAGTGGTGCTGCTAGAATTGGTTACTGGCCATGGTGCAGTGGAAGCCGAGTATGGGGATGGCAAAGATATCGTCTACAGGGTAACAACGCAGCTCGACCAAAAAGTTGGTGGCGTTCTCGACACTAGAATTTGTTGGCCGGCTGAGGAGGACATGATGAAGGTTCTCAAGGTTGGCCTTAACTGTACAAAGAAGCTGCCACCCTTGAGACCGTCCATGAGAGAAGTAGTAAAGATGCTATTGGATGCAGACCCGACTTCCCCCTCAACGTCTGAGAAGTACTAGAGCTACTTAGAACTTGGAGTAGGATGCAAAATTTCACTCTTGAATATAAAATGTCTACATAATTTCCTCTTATTTGAGCTCATTTACCCTATGTATTATGTCATGAATGAAATTTTTTTCCGACTGCTTATAATATAGTTTTCTAAAAGCATGATGATTTATATCGTGGTGAGCTTTTGTGCACAACTTCAGGTGTGTTCATTAGTCTTCTTTGTTAGGTCTTGTTGAAAAACATATTGAATCCCGGCCCATCAACATTTCCAATGGATTTATGAAGTGAGTTCGGCGTAAAAAATTGATTTGCATCCCTTTGTCTCTCTTTTTCT
Organism: Piper betle; assembly: GCA_033002965.1. Classification (NCBI taxonomy): domain Eukaryota; kingdom Viridiplantae; phylum Streptophyta; class Magnoliopsida; order Piperales; family Piperaceae; genus Piper; species Piper betle. Next base: position 15,362 of record JAURVB010012369.1, read on the forward strand.
CTTCTAAGAACCTGCTCGCAGCAAGTCCGTAGTTACTGTGTCCACAAACAGTGGAAATGAATATTGTCCCATATTGGAATATATATGTTAATTTGCTTCTTGTCGAATATGTTTTTCATATATAAATGAACTAGGATAATTGACTGTCAAAATCTCCTCATAAATATTTTATTATTATTTATTAAATTCAATTTTTTATTTTACTTTATGCTGTGCATTATAGTCGAGTATGTCACGTACACAATTAAATTAATTTTTGTTGTGTGTGAGTGACATTGTTCGATTGTACACATATTTGATTGATTTTGTTTTCCATCCCAAATTAAACACTAGAAGGTTGATACGCTCTTTTCGCCAAATGGACTTAAATAATGACATATTAAACCGGTCAAATATGTGACTGTAATATGATTAATATGTCGGTCTGGTTTTTTCATCAGGAGCACTTGAGGTGTTATATTTATTGTCTTAACGAAGAGCATGATTATTACAAGTGAGGTAATATCTTAATTTGCTCTCTTTGTAGTTTTGTTCTTCAATATTCTCTCCTTGCACCTTTCATCCTTGATTTCTCTCAAGTCGACCTGTAACGTAGTTGCATATATACTCGATATTTTCAGTCTTCTGCATAACCATGGCATATATGTTGTATGAATATCAGAATGGAAATACTATATATCTCTGTAGTTGGTGAATTTTGCTCAGATACTTCTCACGAATAAACCCGTAATACAAGTTTATCCAGAAAGAAAGGATCATCTTTGTAAGATTTCTTTAAAACCCTGTGGTTACCTGATACTTTTATAAATAATGTGCATACGAGGACTTAAAAATTAAAATATCACCAACGTGGAATTCTCATATTATATAGTAATACACAAAAAAGTATAGAAAAAAGGAGGTAAGTACGTATAGCCACCGGGAAAAGAAACATGAGCGCGGCAGTTTCTGGTTGATAAAATCATAGAGTAGCCGTTTTGGTGAATCGGTGTGATTTTCAAATTACTAAATTATGAGTAAATGGACTAAGCACTCGGGATGCAATGACTCGAGCTGAACACGAACAGAATTGTATCCAGGTTTAGGAATAGTTGAGTTCAGCATGAGTAATAAGCAGTTACCCCATAGAAGCGGCGAGGACGGCGTACTCGGTACACTTTTCTCTCATTTCAACGAGCTAAATGAACACTTTTTGTTAGTCAAGAAGCTAAGCGAAATGTAAAAACTGGCAATTTAAAGGCGGAAAGGAGTTCATAGGAGAAGCCCACACATGCGAGTACTAGACGGGTAAGTTAAAGGTCTGTGACAAGTATTGACGGCGAGACGCGGATTGATGCACAACTTGAGCAATGAGGCGAAGGTGGTGAGGAAGAAGGGCTCGATTGTGCCTGCTGCCAGCTTATAGCTGCTCAAAGAAGGGAAGTATTCTCCTCCAAAGAAAATTTTTTAAAAAAATTAAAAAAATAACAATTGGAAAAAAGTTTGGAAGGAAGCGTTGACCCCAACATTTGCTACTCTTGGTATATCATTCCGTAATTCAAGAGGGGCCAAGTCGTTGTTCCTCCTCTTCGACGCGTTGCTTACTTCTCTCTGCGCTTACCAAAAACTTGTCATCGTCCACGGTTCTGGAATCAAACAAACCTTACCACTCACAAATACAAACGCATACATATACGAATGAGGTGCAAAGAAAGGAAGGGTACCAACACGAGGGCAACCCCCTCCTTTTTTTATGTCTTTATTTTTATCATAAACATATCCTCTCTTCCACTACCTGCTCTGCTCGCTAGCTACCGGCTTGCTGCAACCAACAAGTGCTTAGCAACGATGAAACTCGACATCTCCCAAATACTCATCTCACTCTCATGGCTACTACACTATTCTTCCTCCTCTCTCTAACTCTCTTCTTCCCTCCTTTCCTCTCCCTCCCCACCTTCTCCATTTCCCACACCCCCAACCACACTCTCGTCTGCGCCATCCTTCCCTCCTCCTCATCCTCTCTCCCCTTCCCCAACTGCACCGGCTTCTCATCTGGTAGCGCCCCGGGTGCGGCTCCCAACCCCGTTTCCTTCCCCGGCCTGCCCGTCTCCTCCGTCGCCGGCGGCAATGACTTCGTCATCGCCGTCGTCCCCCTCTCTAATGACAACGCCACAATCCGCTTTTGGAGATTCTCCGCCAATGGCACGCTCCTCCCCTTCTCCAGAAACGATGGGACGCTCCAGCCGAGCAAGAGGGTCTACATCGGCCCGCCCCTAGACGACCTCGCCGCCGGCCCGACGCACCTCTGCGGCGTCATCTCCTCCACCCGACGGCTCGATTGCTGGCAGTGGGCGAATTTCGACCCGCCGGACATCCGTACCCTCTCCGGCCTTGCCGTCGGCCGCGATTTCGTCTGCGGTCTGACCTCAGGCGGGAATGCAGAATGCCTCGGCCCCGATTCCGGCCTCACAGGCTCCATCCCTGCCGGAAGCTTCACGGCGCTGGCCGCGGGCGATCGGCGAGCTTGCGGACTCAACGCCGCCGATAGAAGCCTGCAGTGCTGGGGGCCGACGTCTCCCGCGTTGCCGCCGCCGGCTGGCGAATTTGAGTCAGTGGCGCTGAGCGGGAGTCGGGCCTGCGCTATCCGCAGAGACGGAACGGCGGTGTGTTGGAGCGACGAGCCGGATTTCCAGCTGCCCGAGGAGCTGGTGGAGGAACGATTCGTCACCGTCAATGGGAACGGCGGCGTGTTTTGCGGAGTTTTAAATCGGACTTACAAGCTTGTCTGCTGGGGCGACCCGGTTTTCGGCTCGGCCAATGCATTCGACGTGTTCGATCGGGTCCAACCGGGTTCTTGTCGGACCCGGTGCGATTGCCCTTTGCCCAACATCGGGGGTTTTTGTCCCGCCGGCGAGCAAATCTGCGGTCCATGCTGGGTAGAGAACACGTCTCCGCTGTCCCCGGCGCCGGCGACTTCTTCACCATCGGGTACCGGTCGCGCCCGTGGACGGTCGAAAGGAAGGGCAGCTCTGCTGGTGGTCGGTGCGGTCGGGTCCGCCATAGGCGCAGCGAGTTTGGGGTTTTCTCTGTCCGATTCTGCAAGCGACGCAGCTGCCGCGTTCATGACTCAGGCAGGTTGGACGAGGAAACCCCGCCGCCGCCACCGGCTCCTTCGCCGGCCTCCCATCTCGACCAACCAGATACTCCGACGAGGTCTTCTTCGGGAGCTGGATCGAGAATATGCGGGCGGAGCCAGCGGGGCAAGTGGGTCGCCAGATGGAAGAGCGGCAGTTCCCGCAGCAATCGGAGAGTGCTCAGCCTACCCGAGGAGTTCCCCTTGGAGGCGCTCCACCGCGTCACAAACGACTTCTCCGAGGAGCACAAGATCGGGTCGGGGAGCTTCGGGTCGGTCTACCGCGCGACGTTGGAGGATGGCCGCGATGTGGCTATCAAGCGGGCGGAGATTTCGTCTTCCTCCTCCTACGACGTCATCGGCGCCGGGGCCGGAATCGGTGCCCTCACGAGACGGCGAGAGAAGGAGTCGGCGTTCAGAACAGAGCTTGCGCTCCTCTCTCGAGTCAACCACAAGAACCTGGTCCATCTCATTGGCTTCTGTGAGGAAGGGTGCGAGCGCGTCCTGGTGTACGACTTCATGCCCAATGGGACGCTCTATCAACACCTCCACCGGCTGGACGACTCGCCGCTAGTGGCCTGGACGCGACGGATCAAGGTGGCTCTTGACGCCGCCCGCGGCATCGAATACTTGCACTCCTACGCCGTCAATCCCATCATCCACCGCGACATCAAGTCCTCCAACATCCTCCTCGACGCCTCTTGGACGGCCAAAGTTGCGGACTTCGGTCTCTCCCTCTTCGGACCCAGCGACGGGGTCAGTCCCCTGTCTCTTCGCGCCGCCGGCACCGTCGGGTACATGGACCCGGAGTACTACCGGCGGCAGCGCCTCACTGCCAAGAGCGATGTCTACAGCTTCGGCGTCGTTCTACTGGAGCTCTTGTCGGGTATGCGGGCGATTCACCGGGTTGGACAAAGCGGACCTCCCCGTAATTTGGTGGACCACATGGTGCCCCACATTGTGGCCGACAATCTGCACCGAGTCTTGGACCCGCGGGTTCCTCATCCGACTCCGTATGAGATCGAAGCCGTCAACTCGGTCGGGTACCTGGCCGCCGACTGCGTCCTACCGGATGGCCGGTACCGGCCAACCATGACGGAGATTGTGGCTGCCCTGGAAAATGCTCTCGTTGTGTGCCTCACGGTTCCAACCTTACCTCTGCGGTCGTCATCCGATCAGAACCGGCTGTCAAACACGGATATTTTGTCCGAGAATGTGTGATTGAGTTCGAGTTCCTTTCATGTACAAATAATGTATTATAGAATACATTCTTTAATTTAATCAAATTCGAACATTTAGTCAATGGCCAAATTGTTCAGTGGCAATAATAATTTTTGGGCCTCGAAAGCTAAATTAGAAGCCATCACATTCGATCAATGACTTAGTTGGATGCATGCAATGTAGGGGAGTCGGTGGCCAGTGCAGGCATTTGATCAGTTATCATACTTAGATAATGATAATAAGTCTTCTGTGATTGAACTTTGAAGTTTGGATTGTTGCATGCCGTCTGCTCACAAGTCGAGGGAGCGGTTGAAGGTGTGAGGAAGTCACCGCTTGACTTGAAATTTCAATATTTGAACTTGGAAGCGTTCAACAAACTCCACTCGCTGCAGACTTTTTCAGTCTCTTAATTTTCCCTCCTTTTAATAGGTCTCATGTTGTAACGTATTAGTGGCTTATAACTCTTTTCGAATTGGAAGAAAATATGATTGAAACCTAATCAATAAAATTTTTCTTGATGCATGATCACATAACGGATACTTGACTTTCAGACATGATACCTAAAAGGAAATAGAAACTCCTCCATAGTCCGCACAACTTCACGGTGTCAATGGCAACCACTTGAATCTGCAACAAAGTCGAAACTCAAATATATAGTCTGGACGCACCAAAAGCAGCTCAAACCGGTTCCAAAGAAAAAAACAGCTCAAATCCATGCCAAAGAAAAGCAGCTTATATCTAAATTTTAGAAACTAACAAGAAGGAATCCACCCATCACACAAAGAGGAAGATTTTTACAGACACCACAATATGGCACGCCAACTTGCATGCATCAATAGGATGACACCTCGTGGCCGTCGAGATTTTCGTGTCCAAGATTGAGGCCGAGTGACAGGGAGACATAAATGGCCGGGAAAGTGTCGTTAACCTTGGCTTCGCGTTAGCCTCAAAAAGTTGGAAAGTAATGTTTCTGTATCACACTTGTCTCCTAAATGTCACGTTACGTGGGTTGAATTATTCACAGATATCCTTGACCCTCTCAAGGTTATTCAGTTTAGTAAATTGATGTTGTAGTTGATCTAACCGTTTTTTCAGTATATGATGAAGTCGTTGTTATATACGATGCAGTGAGTATTCAGGACCGTAGCCGAGCGAAGGGAAGCCAAAAAGCCATATCGCGCTAGGCGCTCAAGCAAAAAGACTAAGCAGCCCGTATAAAAGAGGGGCTTTAAAGTACCTTTAATGGCGCGCGTTAGCGCGCGACTCTTCCTCTGTGACCGAGACTCTATCCAAATCAGCCACTCGTAGGTTGATATCTATTCTTCTTTTGCAAGGAAAGGAAAAGAGTGATGTTGTGTTTTTTTTCCAAGCGATGCTATGTTCTTATTATATACTCTTGGAATACTCTAGTCTAGTCGACTCTGATAGACTTTATTTAGAATTTAGATTTCATATCAAATTATCGAGAGAAATAAAATAAATAAATGAAATAGCGGAAGCGTACCTGAAGCCATAAAGAAATCAGAGTCTTGATCACTTAGGTTTTGGATCTTCCAAATTCAAGACTAGTTTTCTAAACCAAAGTTCTGGACAATGGGATACCAGAACGAAAACCAGATATGAATTCAGGGACCATAACCTCCATATTTATAGCCTTAGTTCCATAAATTCAATTCCACCCATAACGAAAGAGAATTTATGAAAAGGTATCTACACATTAAATTCCACACTTTTCTCATTAAATTCCACACCTTAATTTATGGCTCATAACCTTTAACTTTAGTAGATCAATTTAATTTAGCCAACCTTATATAATAACATATGATACAATTCCTGATTCATGTATATATTTATGTCCAATTTCCAACAATCTCCCACTTGGACTTAATATATACACAAAATAATTGTATAACTTTATGAGCTCCAAACATATGTCATTATACCAAAATAACAATCTCGTCCATTAATCAATGTCAATATAGGATCAAGGCGATTTTCGTCACAATGAGCGTAACTAAACCTTCCATGGTCACATACACCAACATAATCAAATGACATAGATCAAGTATGGATGTGTAGCATGAAAATTACATGTAATTTGATCTGAACATGCCTATTTTCAACTGGTCCAACCTTATGAGATCACCAAAAGAAACATGTGTAAAGACCTTGGGTAGTAATCTCTTATAGTAAGCTGTGATCCGCAACCATGGAGTTTGTTCCAATATGTTCTGTAAAACCCACGATTCGAGTTAGGGTTTTATATTTAGAACCGGTCGGGTCGACCGTTATTTTTTCGAGTTGAGTCAGTTTCAGGACACGTGTACCGAGCCAATGCCAGTCGCGTGTATGAGCTATGAGGGTCATGCGTACCCAAGTATATGATGATAACGTCATGAACACAGCAGAACAGAATGAGTTATCAGATATATGAGAGTATGCCAGTCATTTTTTTATTTTTATATATAGTGGATCGTAGAATTAGTATTAGGCCGTTTACCGCGTTAGGACGCGTTCGGGCAGTTTGGGTGGGTTGATAGTTCTAGAGCATACCATTATAATTTTTTTGGTGTTGTTTGATTTTACGGGATTTTTCCCGATTTTTATGAATTTTTTTAGGATTTAATACGAGTTAGTTATGATACTTGACTCGAGACGGAGACGAGTCAAGTATTATTTACGAGTTTGCCACCCAACTAATTTTTCTCCCCCACGCCCAAACCCTCGCCGCGCCGCCCCTGTTCGCGCGCCACCGCCGCCACGGCCGGCGCCGCCTGGCCGCCGATCGACGCCGCCCAGCCCGGCCACGGCGTCGCCCTGCCGCCCCGACCAGGTCCGGCCCCCATCGGACCGCCGCGACGCGAGGAATCGCGCCGCGACGCCGCGGCCGCGTTGCGGTCGCGTCGTCGATTCCGCCGCCGGCGAGCATCGCCACCACGATCAGGTGGTCGCCTCAGCACCGTCGACCACCCAGTGACGCTTCCTGACCGGAGCGGAGGCCGTTGCCGCCGTGGCCGGCCGGATCTAGCAACCACCACGGCCGGCCACTGTTTTGACCATTTTCCGGCGAGCCGCCAACTCCGTCGACCATGTTGAGGCCATAGATGAGTCGGGCTCGCCGAGCCGGTTCCGAGGGTACCCAACACGACCCCTTTCCGACTAGTAGACGCCGTAGGCGACGGTTGCCGGAAAACCACCGGAAGTCGCCGGAAAACCGCCAGTAGCTGCCGGAAAACCGCCGAAAAATCGGAATTTCTGGAATTCGCCGGAATTCACCGGATCTTCCGCGGGGCTCACCCAGTGGAGCCCGATCGAGCTTTGGACGCCGAGGAGCGCCGAATTTGAGCTCCGAGGCGCGCGACGGAACCCTAACCGTCGCCGATTGCCGACGACGTGAGGTATAATTACCTCCGATTGATTTCTTTAAAATTGATTATGATTGTTAGTATAACATGCTAGAATTAAATAATTGTCATGATAAACATATGAGTATGAGTGTAGTGATGATTGCATGATGCAATTAATTGAGAATGAATAGGGAGTGATTTAATGAGGTAGATCGAGTTGAGCATGATAATTGTGTGTGATGTGATTAATGACTAATTAGGGATGAAATGATAAGTTACATGATGAGATTAAGTGTGAATGAAGGTTCAGTGATCTAATGAAGTAGATCAGGTCAGAGCATGATAAGTGACCACGGCATAAGTTATAGACACGTAATAAAATTAGTATGAATAGGATGAGCTAGGATTAATTAATTTTTATGATTTTCTGATTGTTATGTTGATGGATGCTTGCATTGTGATTGTGATGTTATTGAGTTTGATGCATCATTTAGTTAGCGGGCGTTAGTATTTAGTTTTGATGTGTAGGTACGGAGTAGGAGCTCGCCGCCTAGGCGCGATGACACGCTTGGAGCTTCCACCAGGTCCGTTTAGGACTCGTCTTGTTTTACGCTCTTCTATTGTATGTTTATGTTATTATTTGCAGGACGGGTTAAGTGGCGTTTTATTGGATCCCACTTAACTCGGGCCATTTAACCGAATATTTTCCGGATTAATAACCCCTCGAGGATGAGATCCCTCGAGGATGATTTCGAAAACAAGATCCACCACAAGTTGCCTTCGGGCCTATTATATGAATCCCTTCCCAGGCCTATATATATAGTTTTATCGAGTTTTCAGTGAGACGAGAGATGGAGAAACCGACTGCACGTACCATGCAGAGGATGCCGTGACAGTCAAAGCGGGCTCTGGATTAGTGCCAGCGGACTGTTCCATTCCCGAGGGATCCTGACAACTCCGCGTTTGAGTTCCTCACACCCGGAGAACGTGGAGGTTTACGGGTACTGTTTAGTACAGCGCATGTCCGGACTTGTGGTTCAAAGGGTACTAAAGGCGACTGCCTGAGAGTACTCGGCCTTCGTGCTCAAGGCCAGGAGAGATATGGAGGTAAGGAGAGGGCTTAGGATAAAGTTTCACGAGAAGTACTGAAAAAGAAGTGCTGAGAGTAGCACAGTACCAGCAGCAGAGCAGTAAGTTCGGGATGCTACCGGGTCTGCAGCCCAGTGGCTCCTCAGTAGTGCCCTTCAGAGTGTTCACGTGGAGTATGATGTTTTCTTTCAGATGAGAGTTTGCTCTCATAACCAGTTTGTTATAGATATTTTATTTTCCGGACCAGTAACGCTTGTTACTGACGTTTTTCTTATATATATGTAGGTGATAAGCACGAGATGGACGGGCCGGCCAGGACGGAGGAGCAATGAGGTCTTGTGCACACACATGTTAGATTTCTGAATGTTTAATATTGTATTATTATGTTATTATTTTGTGAATGCTATGATTAAATGTTTGAGGCATGATAGGATATGATTAAATGAAATGAGATGATGCTAAGACATGATGATAAGAGGTGAGATGTGATCAGAGTGGGCAGCAGAAGTGTGGCCCAAGTCCAATGATGAATATACAGTATATTAAATTATGTGTGATTAAAATTGTTGATATATGTATATATATTGGTATGTATTGTTTTGACAGGGTAGACCCTAATTGCACTTTTAGGGGAGACTCTATCAGTTTTACTTTAGAATTTTCATCGATTTTGCTCGTGATTGTGATGGCGTGAAATTTAATTTGCATGTCATTCATGTAGTACCACGTTAGGATTTTGCACATTTATTCATTCATGATGGATCGTATCTTCATCTTAAGACGCCGAGATTGGATCCGCATGAGTTAGGTTCGGGTTAGCGGACCTAACCGGGGCCTGTAACATGCCGGTTCGGTTCATGAGTGTGGACCGGATTTGGGGTGTTACATGTTCTATTGATACTTTACCACTCTGAACTCTTTCTTTTACAACAAGAAACTTGATCTCTATATGTTTTGATTTAGATGAGCTCCTGTTGTTATTTGAAGAGAAAACAACATGCCCACAAATAAGATTAATAATTTTTAATCCCATTAATAGATACCTAGCACAACATCAATATTTAGTCTTTGGACAGAAATATCAATTTGTAAATGGTACTCTTAGTGCAATAATCAAATATAGATAATAAATCCTGTCAAATAATAAACCTTCCTTTTGGCCGATTTATCATTCACATGGAAACCTAAAAATTATCTCATATTTATTATTTTAATGTCATAATCAAATATGGATAATAAATCCTGTCAGATAAAAAACCTTCCTTTTGGCCGATTTATTATCCACATGGAAACCTAATAATTATCCCATATTTATTACAATAATGAGTCTTTAGTGTAGTAAAATATGAACAATAAATCCTGTCAAATAATAAACCTTCCTTTTGGCTGATTTATCATCCACATGGACACTTGATAATTGTCCCATACCTATTACCACATATGAATATAGAATTCTGTCAAACATTAACCTTCCTTTTGGCCGATTAATATCCACATGAATTAAATACTCATAATTATCTTAATATTTAAAAATAAATTAATTTCCACAAAAGAGGCTACTTTGGCAGCATATTGTAGTCCTTAATAAATTTTAAAATATTAATAATGTTTTAACCAAAAGGTTATAAAAAAAATATCTTTATGTGGGAGTTTCCAAAATTATAACCTTTTGTAACTTTATTTTCCTCATGGTATGTTACCAAAAGAGGACCTTAATTTTGGGATTAAATCCCACAAAAATTTATAAAATAAAACCTAAGGCTCAATAATTTGATATGAAGTTGGCTCTGATGCCGCTTGATAGACTTTATTTAGAATTTAGATTTCATATCAAATTATCGAGAGAAATAAAATAAATAAATGAAATAGCGGAAGCGTACCTGAAGCCATAAAGAAATCAGAGTCTTGATCATTTAGGTTTTGGATCTTCCAAATTCAAGACTAGTTTTCTAAACCAAAGTTCTGAACAATGGGATACCAGAACGAAAACCAGATATGAATTCAGGGACCATAACCTCCATATTTATAGCCTTAGTTCCATAAATTCAATTCCACCCATAACGAAAGAGAATTTATGAAAAAGGTATCTACACATTAAATTCCACACTTTTCTCATTAAATTCCACACCTTAATTTATGGCTCATAACCTTTAACTTTAGTAGATCAATTTAATTTAGCCAACCTTATATAATAACATATGATACAATTCCTGATTCATGTATATATTTATGTCCAATTTCCAACAGACTCGTCATTGGATGAGTATATATATAGTCTTCTCTATCAACAGCGTATTGGGCATATTGTTAACATTAATATTAGATATTTGTCTAATGAGCAGAATTGTATAAAAGTGGACAATACCTTCTTAGAACGTCATAAATCAGTCCTCTGAGTGGATAAAAAATCTAACTTATGCGAAAATAGTGTATATATGATCATTTATTGGGAGTGTATACGATGTTGTAATAGTAATGGACATATATTTCAAAACTTCATTACTAATAAAAGGCAAAGCGTTGCACTTATTTACAAAGATTATGTTAAAAATGATAATATATATTCTTATAACTTCAGATACAATATCTTACAGTAAATGCACAAATAAAATTTAAAATATCGCTAGAGAGGAATCAGTAAAAGTTTGTGCAAGCAAATCCATTTTCGGTTCTTGAAGCCAATTAGTGCATGCAGATCATTAAATAATCCACCCTTAAATTAAAATACAAAAAACAATTCTAAAAAAAGATTAACTAGCTAGCATGATATGATAGGCGTCAGACAGGAAAAATTTTGATGATGTTGTAGTAGTGATTGTGCCCCTATACACGCCTGGAATACTTTAGATTCAATAAGTGAGATACTTTTAAAGAAAAACTAGGGTAGTGTATAAATTGATTTTTTGAAAAATATTGAGATAAACTTATTATTATTAAATACTTTTGAAGAAGAATATAAATAAATATTCACTACAATTAAGGAAATTAAATAAATGCAACTGATAACGTGAAGGTCCGAATTATTAATCTAGGCTACAAACAATTATAGTTTTTTTCCCCATTTTTTGAAGTTTTGTATCTTCCAAAATCATTTGCTGTTCAGTTCATTTTGGGAATCTTGAATAATATTATAAATAAAAATATTAAAGTGTTATTATGATATTTTATTTTTGTAATGGTAAAAACATTATACATATATACATTGTAAATATAGTTTAAATGAAATTTTTTTTAAAAAAAACATTTTAAGATGTGTTTAAGTGGCACATATGTTGCTCGTATTATATTCACAATAACGGTCAAAAAAACCTTCTATTATTATGGAATAGGTTGAAAAGATTTTATAATCGGCGAATATTATTTGTTAAAAATTTTATTGTTATCAAAATATTTATTGCTATTTCTTGAGATATTTTATTAATTTAAAAGCTACAATTAAGTTGTGATATAAACGTCTCTTTTTCAAAGAGAAGGTAGATTACCGGCTTATATCCTACTTACTGTAAAAAAAGTATCACTTATTAAGTCTAAAATATTTTGGCCGTATGTACTTGTAAGGACATACATCGTGTGGCGTGACCAAAAATTTCTCACGATGGGGGAGGTAGTACAACGACGGAGGGAGTCAGGGAGAAGATGACGACTGCCTAAGAGAATATGGGTGACTTGGGCTCGGCCAACGGTGCGAGCAGCGGTACACGACGAACTGGCGAGGGTGAAACAAGGCGGAGATGACGAAGTGGTGGGCACTATATGGCCATATACCGACGACGTGCAACAACCAACGATCATTGACCAAAGGATGGAGATTACTACTAGTCGGCGTCCACTAGAAACTCAATATGTACATGACTTGTGGCTTGGTCAACCTCCCATACGTATTTTCTCTCACGATGGCAACTTCAAATCCTCTTCTCAGAGCTCTCAAATGGTAGGGCCCAGATAGGTGGGTACTGGATGAAGGGAGATGAAAGTTGTGCGGGTTGAGATGGTGGTTAGAGACGTCCACAAGGAACAGTACTGCCGAGTTACTAACATAATCGCACTCAACATTCAGACGAAGACGCTCATTAGGGCTGTTGGGGTTGTATTGAATGGAACCCCCATGGACGAAGTGGAGCAGAGGTGTTGTGGACGGAGGTAGGCGCGTAAAGATGCTAGGATGAAGACAGGGGAGGGGCCTAAGCGGCTAACTAACGCCGTTGTCTTTATACAGACAAAGATATCATCTTGTACATCATTCGGTCATATTAATCTCGTACTAGTTTTAACGTCACCACTCTACTAATTTAACTGTATGACACGTTCATTTAGTTACCCGGTTCAATGTCGATATTATCAACAAATCCTGGCCTCCAATAAGGAGGAGATTTTTTGAATAAGGTCTATCTAGTTATCGTAAAATTATACGAACTAAATATAAAATTTAAAAGTTAAAAATTTTCTTGTATTTAGATATTCTGAAAATCAGTCAAAAGGAAATTTTATTTCTTGTCAAAACATGCCTATATAAACATTTTAGAAAGCCATATTTTTTTGTGAAAAATAAAAGAATAAAATTGAGGAAAATTTTAGAAGGCATGTGTACATGAGAAATAAATATTTTATTTCTCTAATATCCAAATATGTAATAATTTTTTTAAAAATTTTTATGTCATATTTTATTACATATCCATTTCATATAATTTTTTTACATCTAGACTAGCTTAATGCCGACCAAATGGACACAAGCAATCCTTAGCCCGATGATGATATTCCTATCAACAAAAAATCCTGACTATTACCCACAATTAGAAACATTTATTCAGTTCTACAAAATACATTGACCAATAACCATAACAATATTTACCCATTGTAAAAGCCCATTGTTAGGGTCAATTAGGACTCAATAATTTTTATGGACATCTCTTATTCCAAAGGCTACGTTGAGAAGTATAACTTTTCCAAGCATATACATAAAATTATTGCCCTTCCCGATAATGACATGGAATTAACCCAATACCTATGTTTACCTTATAAAGACGAGAATTACTAGGTTGAGCATTCGATCGGTTCGGTTCCAAACCAAATTAATTAAACTCCACTCGATTTCCTGATTTTGCCACCAAACTTGAACTGAATTACCTCTTCAGTTAAATTGAACCGAACCGATTTATTTCGGTTAATTAGTTTTCGTAACCGAATAACCGAACACCATATAAGTTATAAAAAAATTCTTTAATTATTTAATTAAATTTATATCATTATTTTCGTAAACATAACCATTTAATAAGTTATTTTAATTATATATAACGATATATCATATTAAATAAATAAAATTTAATTATATAAGTATCATAATTTCATGATAATTAAGATAAAATATAAATTTTGGAATATTATTTTTATATTTCGGCTAATTCAGTTATTTCGGTTCAGTTTAGACGGAAATATCAAAATACACTTAGATTGTCGTTCGGCCCAACCAAAAATAAACCAAATTATTGACAACAGAACCAAATTATTAATTTGGATTTCAATGTTCAATTTTTTATTTTCAACAAATTATTCTCACGGGAATTACCACAAAAATACCACCCACAAAAGAGTAAGTCAGGATCACAAACTTAAACGCAGTCATATTTTTGTTTTAGTTTCTGTTTTTTTCAGCGGGCATGGCAGAAAGGGGATTATCATATATTAAGGGCTAAAGATTGTATCCCAATTCATCCCTCAATGAGGCATCCTAGTTCTTACCATCCATCAATAACGATAACGACTAAAAATTTAAACTTTTTTTGCTATAAATTAGAAATATTTTTAAAGCATTAAGCATGCTTTGGTGAATTCGATCAAAGTAATCAAGCATTATATCAAACTAACAAAATATAAGAAAGACGAAGAAAGTACGTGAAGCACCTTTCAGATTTCAATACTAGTAGTATGCAGGCTGGCACGCCATTACGCATAAGGGAATAAGATCCGACCGAGGTATCGAAGGATCTCGTCATCGGCGGCCGCCGGTGTCAGGAGAAGAGGGGCTTGGGCGGCAGACCTGAGATCGGGATCATATTCCGGATCGAGGGCTCGGTCGATGGCTTCTCTGCCCTTTTCGAGGCAGGGCTTGCAGGCAATCTCCACAGCCACCCATGCCAGCGCGAGTCCGACGATAGCGATGATCGCGCTAGTCAATGCCGCCATGAGCGCCGCCGTCGCCTTTTCCCTTCCCAATTCTGTCTTCAATTCGCCTGATTGTGGCAGGGCGAGCGACGTCTGCGAAAACCTCCGAGGCCTAGGAGTCCAGGAGTCGAAACTAATAATTAATTAACTAATTCACTTGTTATGTTTAATTTAATATTAATTAATTATTTTCAGAGTTAATGTAAATTTTATTTTGAGACTTTTATGTAGATATTTTTTAATATTACGAAGTGATTGGTAAATTATGTCTAAATTAATAAAAAAGAGAAATATTTTTATAATAACGAAATTACCCCTGGTCTAGTTTTAGATTAAACAATTAAATTAATTTAATTTAAATTTAAAAAAACATTTTATAAAATTATGGTCGCTGATAGTTGTTGCCACCCAATGTTAAAAGTGGGGCAGTTAGATTTACCATCTTAAATCTAACTACCCAAGGTCCCAAAGATCTAGCTACTAGTTTGGGGTAACCAAATTTGGCCACCCAAGGTTGAGGCCCGCCCAATCTATTATGGTTCTCCTATGGCGATTAGCCCTTTGACTTGGGCGGCCGACTGGTCGCGATAAGGGTGGTCAGTTCTAGGCACCTATACACTTACAAGCAGTCGATGGGCTGTTTTTACAAAAAAATTATTTTTCACTTTTTTTATAATTTTGATTGAAGTTCTTTAATTTTTAAATGAGGGTATTTTAGATAATTCTTATTTTTTGCCTCTTAAACTTGATTTTCACACTATTTAGTAATATAAAAAAAATATTCACCTTCTCATAAGAAAATTCGATACATATTTATGAGTTTTTTACCAGGAAAAGGGAATAGAATTTTTATATTACGAGTAAGTGAAAAAAATATAACATAATTACCAAAAAGGGTAAATTTTCTAAAATACCCTTATCCAAATATAATTGTAAAAATAAAAAAAATTAATAAACCTCATCATTGCTAGCCGCAACCGGACAACCAAGTTCGGCCACTGAGGACCATGGTGTAAAACCCTAACTTCGAGTTATAGTTTTACCCGCTTGTTGCCTTGCCCGGTTCAGGCCATTTTCGGGTTAGTTTAATTTTCACATCATGAGTATGAAGCCCATATGACTGTCTAAGAACATTACAAAGGTTGGGTATACCCGATATATTGATGATAAATTTAGTTATGTTACAATAGAATATGGTTTATTATTACAAACTCGAGGTATACAAATTCTTACTTATCTTAGCTTAGGGTTTTAGGGCTAGATCTAAGTTGTTATTGTAACACCCCGTTTCGGCTCACCCGTGAACCGACCCGGAAATGTCACCGGCGACCGAACCGTTCGCTAATCTACTGGGTTCGGTTAAGCCGACCCGGATCTGCCCTCGGTGTCTCAAGATGGAGATGCAAACATGAAATGCATGGATGGGATGTGTGGGTTCTAACGTAGTCCTACATGCATGCTATGATGTACAAGCAAAGACAAGACAAAATAATAAATGAAAAAAAACCAAAAGAAAATATATACTATTTTATAAAAATACAGTAACACATAATAATCTACCCTGACATTCAACCATTATCTCATTCATTTTTACCTGAGCCGAGTCTGTACTCCAAGGCTCCCTACTCATTCATATTTATCAGTTCGTTTCATAACAAGTAATTCACTCAAGCAAACTGTAACACCCCAAATCCGGTCCACACTCGTGAACCGAACCGGCATGTTACCGGCCCCGGTTAGGTCGGCTAACCCGAACCTAACTCATACGGATCCAATCTCGGCGTCTTAAGATGAAGATACAACTCTCAAAGCATGGATGAATACACAAACCCTAACATGGTACTACGTGAATGACATACAAATCAGAGTGCACACCAAGACAATCCCGATAAAAATTAATGAAAACT